>PVKV010001243.1:0-35971 GCA_004027835.1 Alouatta palliata
TTTTTTTTTTTTGAGATGGTGTCTCACTCTGTTGCCCAGGCTTGGAGTGCAATGACATGATCTTGGCTCAATGCAACCTCTGCCTCCTAGGTTCAAGTGATTCTCCTGCCTCAACTTCCTAAGTAGCTGGAATTACAGCCACCCACCACCACACCTGGCTAACTTTTGTATTTTTAGTAGAGACAGAGTTTCACCATGTTGGCCAGGCTGATCTCAAACCCCTGACCTTGGGTGATCCTCCCACCTCAGCCTCCCAAAGTGCTGGGATTACAGGTGTGAGACACCACACCCAGCTGGTTTTCTATATTTAACCATTATGCTGATGATTTAGAAAAGATATTTATTCCTCATGGACCAATCACAGATGGGACAAAATGGCTTGTTCTTGAAGTCCTGTGAAGGAGGTAGAAGGCAATCAGATTGCAGCCCTCTGCACATTTCAAGAGACCATAAATTATTTACTGATTTGCTGGACAGCAAAACGCTTAGCAGAAATAAGGACATATCTATTCTATGACTGCAGACTTTATCAGACCAAAGAGTTACTGTAATGATCACTCAATTGAGGACGTAAAAGTAACTTAGGAAGATTATTTTATAACTTTAACTGGAAAGAATATCTTTTAAAAAATTACTTTATTTTCACTATCCTCAATCTCTATGGGAATGAGAAGAATGTCTTGATTGAAAAAGATACCATTACCCCTGACAAAACAGTACAAATTTGGCTTTCCTTGATCAAGCAGTATAATCCAAAGATGATGGACATTGCCAGATGGATATGCACCAGAACCATTGGGTACAGACCAGACAGATGGATGTGAAGTTTCAGACCAGTTTGTTGTAGGATATGTCCTTGGTTATAATTAATACTTCAAGGATTTGAATCATGCTCGTGTCATTGGCAAAACTGGAAAAGCAAAATACAAAGGCAAAAATGAGGGTCGCGTTGAGTAGCAGAGTTTGGGAACATCTGGAATCTCATTGACATTGCCAGTAAAAGTGTCAGATGTTACATTTCTGTCGTCATCTGCATAGTATGGATCTTCTGAGAATTTTATCTGTTGCATATTTTAGATATAACAGTTACCGCCATCCTGAACTCACTGTTAGCACTAGGAACCAACAGATCATCAGCTCCCTTTGGATGGGTTGTTGTTCCACTTGTGAATAAAAACCTCTCAGAATCAAACAAAACAAATAAAAATCTCTTTAAGAAATATTGAAAGAGAAGATATATTCATTTATCATTTGGTATATTAATATTTGTTTAGTTGTGAATTTACGAAAAGAACAGAAGTAATTAAATATAGTTAACTATTACACCAAAAAGCAATCAGTTTTCTTATTCTACAACATGTAAGAGGTTTTATTGTATTGTATAAACTATGTTTCCTGGAACAGTCTTAGCAGTGTTTCGACAGTATTAACTGAATTTTCCCATTTGTTTAGATTACTTCTGGTGGGTCTCCTTCTATGGTTTCTTTAAATATCAATCAGTGTGTTTAGAAAACTTTTACACATTTTGAATTCTTCAATGAAAAATCCTTAAAGAGTGCCTCTTTAAAAATGAACCAAAAAATAGCCTTTTAAAACACCATCTAGTGATAAGCTACACGTTGAATGGCAGGGACAGGATTAGGGTGAGATAAATAAGATGTTTAGGGTACTTGTGCAACCCCAAGAATGACGTCGCCTTAGATTTTGTGCTCCCAAAGCCCCTCTTGTTTACCCTAGTCCCGAACCTGCTGACTAGAATGGACCTGAAATACACCCTTTACCTGGCTCTAAAGTTTTATATTCGCTTTGAAGTTTCTGATTCAAAACATATACACACACTCCCAGTTTGGTGATATTTCATGAACAGAATGTCTTACTTGTCTCTTTACTCTGTTGTTTATTTTCTGTGCTGAAGCTTTGTATTCTAATATAACCACATTTGCCAATTTTTGCTTTTGTTGCCCATGTTTTTGAGGTCTTAGCCACAAAATCTTTGCCTAGACGAATGTCTTGAAGTGTTTTCCCTATGTTTTCTTCTAGTAGTTTTATAGTTTAGGGTTTTGTGTGTAAGTATCTAATGCATCTTGAGTGGATTTTTTGTATATGATTAGAGATGGAAGTACAGTTTTATTTTTCTGCATATGAATATCCAATTTTCCCAGCACCATTTATTGAAGAGAGTGTCCTTTCTCCAATGTATATTTTTGGAGCTTTTGGTGAAAATCAGTTGGCTATAAATATATGTATTCATTTCTGGGTTATCTCTTCTGTTCTGTTGGTCTATGTGTTGGTTTTTATACCAATAACACCATGTTGTTTTGGTTACCATACCCTCAACCTGTGACAGGCCTGGTGTGTGATGTTCCCCTCCCTGTGTGCACGTGTTCTCATTGTTTAGCTCCCACTTATGAGTGAGAATATGTGGTGTTTGGTTTTCTGTTCTTGTGTCAGTTTGCTGAGAATGATGGTTTCCAGCTTCATCCATGTCCCTGCAAAGGACATAAACTCATCCTTTTTTATGACTGCATAGTATTCCATGGTGTATATGTGCCACATTTTCTTTATTCAGTCATTCATTGATGGATATTTGGTTTGGATCCAAGTCTTTGCTATTGTGAACAGTACCACAATAAACATACATGTGCGTATGTATTTATAATAGAATGATTTGGGTACATACCCAGTAATGGGATTGCTGGGTCAAATAATATTTCTAGTTCTAGATCCTTGGGGAATCACCACATTGTTTTCCACAATGGTTGAACTAATTTACACTCCCACCAACAGTGTAAAAGCTTTCCTGTTTCTTCACATCCTCTCCAGCATCTGTTGTCTCCTGACTTTTTAATGATTGCCATGCTAACTGGTGTGAGATGGTATCTCATTGTGGTTTTGATTTACATTTCTCTAATGACCAGTGATAAGCTTTTTTCATATGGTTGTTGGCTGCATAAATGTCTCCTTTTGAGAAATGTCTGTTCATATCCTTTGCCCACTTTTTGAAGGGGTTGTTTATTTCTTGTGAATTTAAGTTCTTTGCAGATTCTGGATATTAGCCCTTTGTCAGATGAGTAAAACTTTCTCCCATTGTGTAGGTTGCCTGTTCACTCTGATGACAGTTTCTTTTGCTGTGCAGAAGCTCTTTAGTTTAATTATATCCCATTTGTCTATTTTGGCTTTTGTTGCCATGGCTTTTGGTGTTTTAGTCATAAAGTCTTTGCCCATGCCTATGTCCTGAATGGTATTGCCTAAGTTTTCTTCTAGGATTTTTATGGTTTTAGGTCTCACATTTAAGTCTTTAATCCATCTTGAGTTAACTTTTTTATAAGGTGTAAGAAAGGGCTCCAGTTTCAACTTTCTGCATACAGCTAGCCTGTTTTTCCACCACCATTTATTAAACAGAGAATCCTTTCCCCATTGCTTGTTTTTGCCAGGTTTGTCAAAGGTCAGTTGGTTATAGATGTTTAGTGTTGTTTCTGAGGCCTCTGTTCTGTTCCATTGGTTTATATATCTGTTTTGGTATCAGTACCATGCTGTTTTGATTACTGTAGCCTTGTAGTATAGTTTGAAGTCAGGTAGCATGATGCTTCCAGCTTTGTTCTTTTTGCTTAGGATTGTATTGGCTATGTGGGTTCTCTTTTGGTTCCATATGAAATTTAAAGTAGTTTTTTCCAATTCTGTGAAGAAAGTCATTGGTAGCTTGATGGAGATAGCATTGACTCTATTAATTACTTTGGGCAGTAAGGCCATTTTCACAATATTGGTTCTTCCTAACCATGAGCATGGAATGGTTTTCCATTTGTTTGTGTCTTCTCTTATTTCCTTGAGCAGTAATTTATAGTTCTTGAAGAGGTCCTTCACATTTCTTATAAGTTATATTCCTAGGTATTTTATTCTCTTTGTAGCAATTGTGAATGGGAGTTCACTCATAATTTGGCTCTCTTTAAGTCTGTTATTGGTGTATAAGAATGCTTGTGATTTTTGTGAAGTCTCACTCTGCCACAAGGCTGGGGTGCATTGGCATTATCTCGGCTCACTGCAACCTCCATCTCCAGGGTTCAAGTGATTCTCCTGCCTCAGCCTTCCAAGTAGCTGGGACTACAGGTGCACACCACCATGCCCAGCTAATTTTTGTATTTTTAGTAGAGATGGGTTTCACCATGTTAGCCAGGATGGTCTCGTGATACGCCCACCTCAGCCTCCCAAAGTGCTGGAATACAGGCATGAGCCACCATGCTGAGCCAAAACAACACACTTTGAAAATAATCCCATCTGATAGCACAGATTCACCCGTGTTCTAAAAGGCTGAAAGCAGGAAGGTCTGATGAGATCCCACCTTGCTTCCTTCCTCTCACAGCACCAGGCTAAACAAGCTGTGGCTGGAGAAGCTCATGACTTCTGTGGCCCAGAGCCAAAGTCATCCAATTCTGAAGTGTCTAAGAAGAATCTGGGACTTAGCAGCAGCTCCCACAGGGCATCTCTCTGTCTCTCTCTCTCCAGCTTGTATCTGATTATTCCACCAGTGCAGGAAAATTCCCTGGAAGGCAACACTGGGAAAACTGAATGATTATTACATATTATTCACAATGGGAGATTTGTTCTTGTGCAGAAGGTCAGGGCCAGCTGTCCCATTTCTTCTTAGCTCTTCTGCTCTCCCAATGTTGTTTCAGTTCTCTGATTCCACAGGGAGAAAATTTCTACTCCCAGCACATCTTGTCTTCTGGCTTCATTACATCAAGGAAGGCTGCATATTTCAACCATCATCAGAGCACTAAGGACCTAGTCAGGAGAGCAGAGTCTTGAATTGGCAATGCCAAAGGGGGCTATTGAACTCTTGATCAGCTTGAAGGACGAAATTTGTACATGTGAACTTCTTAGATTTGTGAGTAATGGAGTCTATCGCTGCATTTTGTCAACCCAGCTTGGGATAGGTCAGCTCTTAGTGAAAAGTATCTGGCCCATTTCTCTCTTAGGTGGGAAAGTTCTAACCATCTAGGATGATTCAAAGCTTGTGAGAGACTACAGCTGATCCTATAGTCTTTGTTGGCAGGAGAGCCATTCTCTACCCTCTTCTCCATTGCCCCAAAAGTCCCAGGGTCTCAGCATCTAAACTAGTTAGGCTAGCCAAGGAATTTCCTCCAGAATAAAAACAGGCTCAAAAAAAAAAAATTAACTAACATTGATACAGTTCTTCATATGTTTTAAGCATTATTCTAAGAATTAGCACACATTACCTTACTTAATGCTCAAAACAACCCAAAAAGATAGACACTTTTATCACTCCCATTTTACAGACAGAAAAACTGAGCTCTGTCCTTAAGCATTTTGCCTGTATTAGGCCCTACACACCAAACAGATCTGTGTGACCATCAGTCTGTGGCTGGTGAGGAAGGAAAGCAGGCACCACGCACTATCTAACATTTTCTTTGCTTACTTCTATTCCCAGAAATAGCCACGTCTGTGTTCTGGCAGTGACAGAGCGACAGCCAAGTGTCCGCAGGGCAAGTGGCAACTTTTCTACCTGACAACCCAGTGAAGTAATCTGGAGTGTTATTCTTGACTAGGTGGCTTCAAACTATTTTCTTGCCTTCCTAAAGAATCTATACGCTCTTGATAGTTTTTGGAAAATTCATTTTCAGCCTGTGATGGTTAATATCGTCAATTTGATTGAATTAAAGGCTGCAAAGTATTGTTCCTGGGTATGTCTGTGAGGGTGTTGCCAAAGGGGATTAACATTTAAGTCAGTGGACTGGGAGAGGCAGACCCACCCTCAATCTAGTTGAGCACCATCTAATCAGCTAACAGTGCAGCAAGGATAAAAGAAGGCAGAAGAACAAAAGAGGACTATACTGGCTGAGTCTTCTGGCCTCCATCTTTCTCCCATGTTGAATGCTTCCTGCCCTCGCACGTCAGACTCCAAGTTCTTCAGCTTTTGGACTCTTGGACCTACACCAGTGGTTTGTCAGAGGCTCTCGGGCCTTTGGCCACAGACTAACGGCTGCACTGTTGGCTCCCCTACTTTTGAGATTTTGGGGCTCAGACTGGTTTCCTTGCTCCTCAGCTTGTACATGCCTTATTGTGGGACTTCACCTTGTGATTGTGTGATCAATATGACTTAATAAACTCCCTTTCATAATACATCTATCCTGTTAGTTCTGTTCCTCTAGAGAACACTTACTAACACACAGCCAGAGTGGTGTTCTGTTGTCGCAGCTGAGATCACAGGCTGATACAATATGTGAAGTGCCCTGTATAATACACATTGGTTTTCTTGGCCGGGTGTGGTGGCTCACACCTGTAATTCCAGCACTTTGAGAGGGCAAGGCTGGCAGATCCCAAGGTCAAGAGATCAAGACCATCCTGGCCAACATGATGAAACCCTGTCTCTATTAAAAATACAACAATTAGCTGGGCGTGGTGAGAATCGCTTGAACCCAGGAGGCGGAGGTTGCAATGAGCCAAGATGGCACCACTGCATTCCAGCCTGGCAACAGAATGAGACTCTGTCTCAAAAAATACATAAATAAAAACAACAAAAACAATAAACATTGGTTTTCTCTTTTCTGTGGGTCTGCATTTTGCATCAAGATTTTTTTTTTTTTTTGGTGTTTTCTTTGTTGTTGTTTTTGAGACAGTGTCTAAACATCTATCACCCAGGCTGGAGTGCAGCGGCACAGTCTCAGCTCACTTCAGCCCTGACCTCCTGTGCTCAAGCAATCCTCTCACCTCAGCCTCTCAAATAGCTGTGACTACAGGAACATGCCACCACGCCTCATTAATTTTGTTTAAAATTTTTTCAGAGATGAGATCTCACTATGCTGCCCAGGCTGGTCTTGAACTCCTGGGCTCAGGCAATCCTCCCTCCTCGGCCTCCCAAAGTGGGAGGCTTGAGCCACCCTACCAGGTCTTTTGCATCAAGTCTTTAAGTATTGTTCCATGTTTATGTTACTTATTAAGTATCACACACAAGATCATGTCCTTCGCAGGGACATCAATGGGACTGAAGGCCATTATCCTTAACAAGCTGATGCAGGAATAGAAAACCAAATACCTCCTATTCTCACTTATACATGGGAGCTAAATGATGAGAATTCTTGAACACAGTGAGGAACAACAAACACTGGGGCTTATTTGAGGATGGAGGGCGTGAGGAGGGAGAGGATCAAGAAAAATAACTAATGGGTACTAGGCTTAATACCTGGGGGATGAAATAATCTGTACCACAGACGGGGTGAGGTGGCTTACACCTATAATCCCAGCACTTTGGGAGGCCAAGGCAGGCAGATCATGAGGTCAGGAGATTGAGACCATTCTGGCCAACGTGTTGAAACCGCATCTCTACTAAAAATACAAAAAAAAAATTAGCTGGGCGTGGTGGTATGGGCCTGTAATCCCAGCTACTCAGGAAGCTAAGAGAATCACTTGAACCTGGGAGATGGAGGTTGCAGTGAGCTCAGATCACACCACTGCACTCCAGCCCGGCAACAAAGCAAGACTCCGTCTCAAAAAAAAGAAAATCTGTACAACAAACCCCCATGACACAAGTTTATCTATGTAACAAGCCTGCACATGTATGCCTGAACTTAAAATAAAAGTTAATAAAAAAAAAAAAGAATCACACATTTTGTTGTCATTACATTAAATCCTGCCGGGTCTCAAGGTGAGTCTTGTTAATAGAGAACAAAAGATGTGTCATGATGTGATTCTCAAATGTCAGACTCCTACTGAAAAACAGCATTCTTTCTTCTTCGATGTGTCGAAGGATAAAGAGGTATGAGTAAGGACTCTCAAGTCTTTGTAGACAGCAGCACTGGACTCCTGTCGGCATCTATCCCCACTTACTCCACCAATGAGACACACCAGGACAGTGACCTGTCCTTTCCCCAGCTACCTAACTCACTCAGTCGTGGGGTGCAGTAGGTGGGAGGTCCTGTTGTCTGCAGTGTGCCACCCACTTAACGTGTCCTTTAATTCTTTCAAACCTGGAGACAACTCTTTTTAAAAGAATTATTCCACACAACTCTTTATTATACTTTTATTGTTTGTATGATTCATTTTTGTCTGTTACAAATATATTTCAAACTAGAGAGTCACAGATGTTAATAAACTTGCCCAATGTATCACCTGTCTCTTAATTCCATAGTTTTCACTGCCTTGTGCTACTTGCATTCCAATTAGAGAATGGTAATGTGTGCCTCTCTGAATCAAGTTCAAGGATAAATGCCCTGTTGGGGGATAGTTCACAGCCTGTTGTGCTTTGTGTGTGTGAGCTAAGGCCCAGCTAATCACCACCTCACTAGACAGCACCTCTCAGCTGGCTACTGAGTTCTTGGTGGATTGCTTAAAATATATATTAAAATGATGACTCTTCATAGTATAATTAATTGCTTTATTATTCTAAGAAAAACTGTGAGAAAACAGCAATGTGTTTATAAAATGACTTAAATGTATACAGTATTCTAGGTGTACTTTAATATTTTACTTTATACAATTTTTATCTGTCATATGTAAAAATTATCCAGCACATACAACAATTTGCCTCTTAAAAACCCATAAAAGCAGTTTTTCTGTGCAGTATGGAATCTTCCTGAGAAACTTAAGTAACAGATTTAGGAATTGTTCTAAGAAAGAATGAGGCACCAAGAAGCAAGTTGATGCTGTGCGATTTGTATCACAGTGTGCAGACATGGGTCGAGCTTCCTCCAAACAAGAGCTACAAAAGGCACAGAAAGTTGCCAAGAAAAAGCCAAAGAAACAATATGTTTTGCCAAATTATTGTCTAGCTTTGTCTTCTGGTTACGTAAGAGATGTGGACGTGGCACTAAACAGTTTGACACAAATGGTGACTCAGGGCTAAAGTAAGACCTACTGAATGCTGTCATTACTGTGGACTAAGAGACACTTTCCTGTTTTTGTAACAGGAAAGGATATATACAATCATGTGCCTCATAACCTCAACAATGGGCCAAATATACGACGATGGTCTCATAAGATTATCATAGAGCATGTTCAGTTTTTCTATGTTTAGATATACCAACATTCATCATTGTGTTAAAATTGCCTACAGTATTCAGTAGAGTCGCATGCTGTACAGGTTTGTAGCCTAGGAACAAAAGGTTATACTGTGTAGCCCAGGTGTGTAGTAGGCTATACCATCTAGGTTTGTGTTAATACAATCTATGATGTTCACACAATGACAAAATCACCTAATGATGCATTTCTCAGAACATATTCCCATTGTTAAGTGACATATTATGTATATAGGCGTGTGTGTGTGCATATATATCATATGACTGTATACAAGCGTGTGTGTGTATGCAGTCATATGCACTTACATATGCGTGTGTGTGTGTGTGTGTCCTTTCAAGTATTCACTCTAAAATCAAATGACTATGTTTGAAAATGTGCCTCAAACATTATAAGGTCAAGAACCATTACAACAGGAAAATGGTGAGCCTTGGGAAGTTAGAAAAGGGACATTAGAGCCCATGTCATTCCCACAGCCTTTGGGTAAGCATGATGGTAGGTGAAAGTTAGGATGGTAAGATAAATTTTTACAGCAAATGAGAATGGAGTAGGGAGACAGGGAGTAACAGCACATTTATGAGTAAAATACGAGGTTTATGAGCAAGCAGTAATCCAGTAGAGAAGTCACTTATAAGAAGAGTAATATATGTGGTGAGGGAATATTTATACATGTAGGTCAGGAAGCCCTTTGGGCCAGAGATGGCAAAGACACCCACATTGGAACTACCGGGGGAAAAGAAGGGCACAGAAATACATCATGTGACAAGGTCATTCATGTGGAAATGTAATGCTTTCTGAAAACTTGAGCATTCATTTTCTTCACTTGCCTGTTCTAATAAAAGAGGTTTGGTGTGGTCATTTTTCAGTAGAAAGGATTAATATAAAACTTTCATTTTGATTTTATACAATAATTTTTCTTGACTATTGATAGATCACAATAAAAGCTATGCTGATGATATAAGTTATTTTAAGACTTTGGGGAAAAAGCCTTCTATCTCTGGTGTTGACCTTATTGTGGAGGACCCTCCAAAATCTTCGACTCTGCTCCAGCACGTCTGCTGAGTCGTGTATGTTGACATAAACCACAAGGAGTCAAGGAGGTAAAACACCATAGCAACTGGCTCAGATCTCAGATACGCAAGATGAGTCCTCAGGATTTTTCAGACACTGAAGAAACTTGGCAGGTCTATGACAAGAAAGCAAAAAAGGAAATCAAGAGGCCATAGAATACATCTGTCATTCAATTTGCTAATGGAGGAAGTCCCCTTTGTAGCTATAACAATATTCACGGAACACTTAGCATCCATACAAATTCATCTCCTGCAGTGACACGTCAGGAGAGGAGCTGTCCGTGTCAGCTGATGGTCACAACAGAGCAGGAGCAGAAACCAAGGCCAGGGACCCCCACAGTTTCTGTGGCTAATTTGCTTTCCTCTCTTTGGAAGCTTCCTGAGGAAGTGCTGGATCCAGGGTCAGAGGCAGAGGTTATAGACCTTCTGGGAAAGGTTGGAGACCCTCAGCAAGGAGACCAAACTTCCTTTGCACAGAACAAACCCTAGATAAGCATCTAACAAGTGAATGACTATCATTTTCACAAAAATTAGTTAAAGCAACAGGATCCAAGGTGAGTGGCTGGCACATGCAGAGGGGGATGGTGGACAGTGAGGAAGGAGATTCTTTACATTTGATTTTGCTAAATATGAGCCAAGGAAGATGGAGATCCTCAGAAGTAGCTGCCAACACCCCTGGGCTTCTGGAAGGAAGAGGTGTCAGAACCTGCCCTTGTGATGGGTCACCTCAGGCTCACCCCCCGTCAACTGTCATGACCAGTTGAGTACAGCAGCTCTAAATATAGAGCCACTCCATCCTCACCAAAATGATAACCTGGGATCCCCTCATGAAGACATTCGGGGAAAACAAAGTGTCCTCTTTATTAAGGAAACGCTGCTATGGAAAATAAATCTTTCTAAGACTATTTAGGATTTTTGAAGCTACCTTTGCTTTACATTAAATGAGGAGAATATGACTATGTTTATTAATTCCAGTTTCTAATTGGGAATTCAGTTTTGAAAATGTAGTAGCACTTATGCTGTTAAGATGATCTGTCTGCATGAATATGTAAGTATTCATGTCCAATGTCCCCATAAAATGGACATGGCTTTTCATCTGTCAAATAACGTTTTGACGGAGAGAATAACATTTTGATGTAGAGAGAACATTTTGATGTTTTGAAGCAACATACAGGAATTAATGTACCCTTTAGGGTTTTTTTTTTACATGCCACTAGAGTGCCTAGCCAGATAAATCATGCTGACCACTAATTTTATGATATCCACTGTTCATTCCACTGGTTAAAACATATAAACATATGTTAAGAAATTCCATGTACATTTTATCAGGACCATGAGTGTGTGTATTAAAAAAAAAGAGTCTTGGAAATATACATGTTAATAGTATTTGTCTCTGAGTGATGAAATTTATTAAGGGGTTAATATCAGAGTCATCAGGAAGTTTAATTTGTATAGGTCTAATATATACACATATATATATATATGTATGTATATAATTATACTTCTGTTTGATTATTAAATAATAATGCCAAAATAGCTAGACAGAAGTTTGCTAAAATGAGAAGGCATGCTTGGAATGGAGAGATTTAAACTACAGTGTATGTCTGTATCCATGACCTTCACCGTGGGCTCCCCTAGAGACAAACAACCGTTCTTTAAAGCCACACAGCAGTTAGACACAACAAGGGGTCCTGCCGATCCAGTCATTCAAAGAGTCATACTGAATATATTACAGCTTCATGGTTGGAGAAGATTAACAGTGATTTCAAGACAATCCCCAAGTTTAAAGTCACATAATCTGATGCTCTGAATAATAAGTGTTGGCTTATAAATGACCTGCTTCCCGCATGGACCACTGTCTGTACAAGTCCAAATGGAAGCCATGCCCATATTTTTTTCCAGATGAAGAATGAGTGAGCTCACTTGGATTCTAGAGAAGACACAAATGAGGAGTTTGATGAATTGTAATATAAAGGCCCTCTGGTCATTTATGAAAAAAAGGTTAATGTTTAAAACAAGAAAAAATAAATAAAGAGTATTGGGAATAAGGGCATCTTTATTTCCCAGTCTTTATCCAGGTTTCTACTATTCTATTTTCTCCATGCAACATGTCTTTGAACAGCTCAGACTGGTCAGATATCTGCAAGATTTTTTTCACAGTTGCTCCTTCATTCATTCTTTCTGTTTTCCTGTCTAACTGCTATAGAATACTCACGTTCTTTTCTGGCGGTTTCCAGATAGAAGCAAGCTGACCGATGAGGAATTCAGGTCATTTGGGAAACTAAAGCTATCAGAAGAGTCCCTTGAATCTATCCTTCTGCTTTTCTGATGTGGTTAACGGGAGAAGGTAATGGCAGGAGACAGGAACAATATTCTAGCATCTCAGCTTCCTTCTTTGACTAGCTTTTCCTTTCTGCATGAATCTTGTTCCAAGCTACTACATGTCGGAAAATCTCCAAAGATGCATCTATACCATTGATCACAACTGCTTAAAAATGAGTGAGGGCGTCTTAGTTTTGAAACTAGATTTATAGGTGACTTTGAAAATATACATTTATCTGTAATTTTAAACTGTTTTTCTAATAAATACAAATTATTAGTAAAATTTTTAAAATACTTTATTTTGTTTATTAAAAAAGATAGATCTTGGTAGACTGCCATATGATACCTTATCACATGTTAGGCATTTGTACTGAGATCCAACTAAGGAAGCTTCACATGCAAAATGATGTCAAGTCACAAGAATGTTACAGCTTGGGAGAAAGGGCTTAGCAAATCATTCCCTTGCTCTCCTGAAACCTAGCAGGCCAGTGAACCCTGGGCTGGACCACTCACACTGGGAACCAGTAAATATACTGTCAAAGGTTGTGTCAGCTTTAGAAGCAAGCCCTACTTGGGAACAGTAGAGAAGGTTGGGGAAAGATGGCCAAGTGAAGGCCACTAGCTAGGAAAACCTTCTGGACTAGTCTTGGAAGGACGGACGGAGATCACCAGAGGTTGCCATCTGAGATCATCATCACGCTCCAAGAAAGATTCCCACAGCCCTCCAAGCTCAGAGGAGGCTGAGGATAAAAGGTAATTCTACAGATGGCGAGACAGTCATTTTTTTTCTTCAAGAAGAAATCAATTACCTGTAAATATTCTTGCAGAAAAATGTAATATTCATTTTGCTTATAATCAATTCCAGCTCTTTTATGGAGGGATCCTGGCATAAGTCTCTGGGGAAGAAAGAAGAAAGTAGAATATTACAAGACCTCATAAGCATGTTTTGAGCCTCTTAGTTTGTTTTTGTAGCAGGCCCTGAACAAGACCCTTAGACAAAGAGGCAAAGCAGAAGCCCAGTGTCTAAGAGCTCCCGGGTCAGCAGAAGAGTTGAAGTGTGAAGCAGGTAAATATCCTTTGTAGAAATAAAGTGAAGAGGCTGTTGGGATGAGATTCATGTACATTCATTTTCTGAGTCAGTTTGCTCCCAATGAGTTCTTGTGACTGTGGATTCTTTCATGAACTGATTCATGAAATACCCTTTGGGTACAAAGTAGTAAAGACATACCTGGAATCTCCTCTTCCATCATGCATCACCCAGGCCTGTAGTGTGTGAACCTTCTCTGGTTGTAAATTATGGACTTCCACACTCCCAAAAGTGCTAAAATAGAAGAAGCAAAGGACACCGTCAACCCCAAACTAAAGCATCCATACCCCCTTAAAAACCAGCAGGCAGGATGGCACTGGCTAGGACCTATCCTTTGGAGTTGACCCATCAAATTGCAAATAAATAACATTTTCTTATTCAGCATGACCCTCGATTAACAAGATTCTCAAAATAAAATTCTTAAATTGTACAATTATGTTGATCCTTAAATATTGCTATTTGAAAAGTGGTCCTTAGACCAACCTAATGAACATCACCTGGGATCTCATTAGAAATGTAGAACTTCAGCCACCACCACCTGCTGAAATGATCTGCAGTTGAAGGATCCCCAAGTGATTCACATGCTCAGCAAAGTTTGAGAGGCAGTGCTTTGAAAGACCACAGAGGCCTGCCCTAATCCCATTCCTAAACTCTTCCCTGTTAGTCTCTGGCAACTGACAGTCCAGTACTTAAACCATGATATCAGATCATAAAATTCTGAAATGTTAATGCTTTTACCCAAAAAATCAGGATTAGAAGACAAAAGGACAAATGCTTCCTTGTATAATTAAATATCAAAACAGGAGAGAAGAAGAATTATGTGGAGCACCTAGAGTTTCCAAGGTAGATTAATATATGCTTCCTCCTTTCAGTCAGCCTTATGTGGGATTAGAGAACAAAAATTAGAGAGCAAAGACCAAAAACGCAACTGATGTCGTAAAAACTGTAAGTGTAGGAAATCAGACAAGAAGGCACAGCTGTGGCCAGATTCGCTGGTGAGGATCATCAAATGAGAATGATAGCTGATTCTTACTGAGCACTTTCTCTGTTGTCAAGCACAGAGCTCAGCATTTTTCATCCATTGTCTCAGTTAATCTTCCCATCACCATCAACTCTTCAGGTACATATACAGGGGCTTACAGAGGTTGAGTGCCCCACCTAAGGTCACACAGATAATATGTAATGACCTCCATTACCTGCTTTTAACCACTATAGTACATTGCTGACAATGTCTGCACAAAGATAGTGAAGGCCAGGAGCCCAGCACAGTTCCAGATGTTCCCAGTAATGGTTTTACTACTGAATTGGGATACTACTGAACTGAGATTACTACACTCTTCCTGGAGGAAAGGGGAGGTAAGGCAGGTCTTCATGGATGGTGAGGATTTAGACAGAAGGGAGCAGGGGAGGCAGGTCACATGGGGGAACAGTGTGAACAACGGTGATCAATGGGTAGGGTGGAATGTAACAGGAGAGAAAGCTAAGAAAATTACACTGGAGAAGTTAAGAGCAGAGGATAGATACAGTGCAGTGGCCATTAGAACCTGGTAGAAGATTTTTGGCAAAGGAGAAATCAGACAAAAGCATTGACTTAGGAGACAACTCTCTCCATAGAATTCAAAATGTTTACCTTTTTTGGCTCAGATCTTCAGAACTGACCTGAAATATGAAAAGCATATTCTTTCTAGGGATGAAATATCCACTGTGAAATTTGCAACAGTATACTTGCAAATAGGATGCAAAATAAATGTGTACCTGTTTTTGTCAAAGATTTTACTGCGGGACCCATTGAGCATCACATGGACCACACCACAAGCAGTTTCTGCAAACTTAAAAAAAGAGAAATGTCCACCATTCATCATGCAAACTTAATCATCATGCTCCAGCAGTTTCATTCAGAACAATACTTAGCAACAGCTGTTAAGCAAAGATGTTCTATATGGTTTTAGCACAGGAATGTCAGATCTACATAATTTTCATTCCAAGCCACTGGACAGATTATGCTTCATATCAGAATTCTTGAAGCAGTTGCTCCAATCTGGAAGTGAACAATGTTCAATGTTGTAGTTCACAGAGCTGCTAAATTCAGCAGTTCAGAAGTTAGAAGTCCAAATGAGTAAGAGGAATGTCTAGAGGGGAAGATGAAAGTGCTTTCTCAGTGTCATGCACTGTGGACATTACACTTGTTTAGTGGGAGCAGGTAGATGATTCAGAGACAAGGGAAATGGGAACACCACAAAAGGGGAAACCGAGGAGAGAAGAGGAGACCCTCAGACCTGGAAAGGCACAGAGAGAAAGAAGGACTGAATAAATGAATGAATAAATATGCTTGAGCAAAGAGTTTTATTTCTTCATGCAACAAACATTCAGCAGGAATCTTTGTTAGGCTTGGGAAAAAATGAACAAAATAAAGTGGCCAATATGCTCCCTCCAGGATGCCTCCCCAACCCCTGGAACTAGCTCAGGTCCCCTTCGCTGACTCTGACAGCATCCTACATTCCCTCCACATTATCCAACTGTATGGTATTATAATGATGAGTTTAACCTACCCACAAAAGTTAAAAATTAAAAAAAAAAAAACACTGCCTCTGTTATCAGAAAAAGAAAGGAACAAGTCTGAAAAAAGAAGGGCATTTACATACGTCCATGAGTGTATGGCAAAGATAAAGGTGCTGGTAGCTCACAAGGGTAGGATGCCTTCAATCCTGCACACTTCCATACTCTTAGTGCCAAGGACTGAGTGGGGAAAACAAGGATGTTCTTGATTCATATAAAATGTGACTTGATTTTAAAAGTTCTTAGCAACAGCACTGCCCTAAAACATACCATAGAGTGGTGAAACAGAAACTATTCTCAGAAAAAGCAAACAAGGAAAAACTATAAAGTGCCCATAATCGCTTACTGTCCATAGTAAGTACTCAGTTTGTGTATATTTATTTATCTTGTAAGTTGCTTCAGTGTAAGCAACTTACAATTTTAGTGTAAGTGGACAAGGAAGCATTTCTTTTTAAGTGTATTAGGAAAAAACAGCAAGGAAGGAAGAAAGAAATGAAAGAAGAAAGTGGGAGTAACAATATACTAATTATAATGCTTCAAAATTAAACTTAGACATTTGAGGCACTGGGGCAGGTGGAATATAAATTATTTTCAAAGTGGGTGGATTTTGAGTTACATTACAGGATAGTGGTGTCTTATTTTAAACATTGCAGTGACCCTATGGAACAGGCATATTTTGATTTTCATTTGACAAATGAGGAATCTGAAGATCAGAATGAGTAAAAGAATCTGCCCAAGTTTAAAAATAGTTTCCTTATGTCAACTTCCAGGCTGTTTCTCTGTCTCCACCATAGCAGGGTTTACATGAATCCCCCTAAGACAGAGGTTTAGCTAGGTACAACCCAGAGTTAAAATCAAACTGTCATTTAAAAGGTAGAATGAATAAGCAGATTCAAAGAACAAAATTGAAGAGCATGGCTTTGGAATCAGGAAGACCAAGGTTAGGCTCTTGGCTCTGCAGCTTATTATCCCAGGGAACTTGGATGAGTCACTTAACTTCTGAGGCTTAGTTTCTTTACCTTTAATGTGGGGATTTGTCACACTACCTATGGGGATGACTCAATGGGAGTGACACAGGAATGTTCCTCAAGACTTGTCACAGATATGCTGCTATGATTTGAATGTATGTGTTTCTTATACTGAAACCTAAGACCAGTGTGATGGTAATAAGGAGTGGGCCTTTTAGGAGATAATTAGGCCCTAAGGGGATTAATACCCTTAGAAAAGGGCTCCGGGGAACTAGCTAGGTTCCTTTAGCCCCTGCCCCTGCCATGTGAGGCCACAGCAAGAAGGCACGATTTTGGAAGCAGAAAGCAGCCTCACCAGACATCCAATCTTCTGGCACCTTAATCCTTGATTTCCCAAGTATCCAGAACAATGAGAAAATAAAATTCCTGTTTTTTAAAAAATTACCAAGTCTCAGGTAATTTGTGACAGAAGCACAAATGGACTAAGACATATGCACTTAACAAATACGTTTCCACCTGGCCCAGCTCCTCAGATGTCTAAGTTTAATTTTGAAGAATTATAATTAGTATATTGCTGCTCCCACCTTCTTTTTTCATTTCTTTCTTCCTTTCTTTCTCTTTTTTTCCTAATATACTTGAAAAGAAATGTTTCCTTGTCCACTTACACTGAAGCAACTTACAAGATAAACAAATATACACAGTCAGCTTTGACTAAGGTCAGAAATAGATGGGGGTATATGTGCACAATGGAATTGTATTCAGGCATTAAAAAATGTATTCCTGGCCAGGTGCAGTGACTCATCCCTGTAATACCAGCACTTTGGGAGGCCAAGGCAGATAGATCACCTGAGGTTAGGAGTTTGTGACTAACCTGGCCAACATAGGGAAACCCCCTCTCTACTAAAAATACAAAAATTAGCCAGGCATGGTGGCCCATGCCTATAGTCCCAGCACCACGGGAGGCCAAGGCTGGCAGATCACCTGAGCTCAGGAGTTTGAGACCAGCTTGACCAACATGGTGAAACTCTGTCTCTACTAAAAATACAAAAATTAGATAGGCATGGTAGCCCATGCATGGTGGCCCAGGTACTCGGGAGGCTGAAGTAGGAGAATTGCTTGAACCCAGGAGACGGAGGATGCAGTGAGCTGAGATTGCACCACTGCTCTCCAGCCTGAGCAACAGAGCAAGACTTTGTCTTAAAAAAGAAAAATGTATTCCTGTCATTTGCAGCAACATGGATGGAACTGGAGGGCATTATGTTAAATGAAGTAAGCCAGAAACAGATGTTTAAATACTACATGTTCTCATTCATATATGGAAGCTAAAAATAAGCTGATCTTATAGAGGTAAAAGTCAGAATAGAGACCACTAGAGTTTGAGAAAAGTAGGAGGAGAGGGGATAGGTAGAGATTTGTTAAAGAATACAAAATTATAGTTAGATAGGAGGAATAAATTCTGTTGCTCGATAGCACTGTAGGATGACTATAGTTAATAATATATTAAATAGTTTCAACTATCCAGGAGGGGGATGTTGAATGCTCCCAACACAAAGAAATGATAAATGTTTGAGATGATAGATATGTTAATTACCCTGATGTCATCACTATACCTTATATGTATTACATCACTATATATCCCATAAATACGTAAAATTATTATGTATCAATTGAAAA
Source organism: Alouatta palliata (assembly GCA_004027835.1). Taxonomy (NCBI): domain Eukaryota; kingdom Metazoa; phylum Chordata; class Mammalia; order Primates; family Atelidae; genus Alouatta; species Alouatta palliata. The sequence goes on from PVKV010001243.1 coordinate 18,705, forward strand.
AAAAAATAGGTAGAGGGTGCCATGGAGTATTTCCCAGCCTAGATTTTGAATCTGGAGTCAGACAGCTAGGGATAAACTCCCACATATGCCACTTACTAAGTCTGTACATTTAGTAGATTCCTTATTTACTTGTACCTTCACATTGTTACGTGTTAAATGAGTACAATATTCATGGTACCTGCCTCACAGGCTCTGGTGAAGATGCAAGTTCTTAGTTCACATAAAGAGCTGAGGACTGGCCGGGCATGATGGCTCACACCTGTAATCCCAGCACTTTGGGAGGCTGAGGTAGGTGGATCATGAGGTCAGGAGTTTGAGACCAGCCTGGACAACATGGTGAAATCCCATCTCTACTAAAAATACAAAAATTAGCTGGGTGTGGTAGTGGGTGCCTGTAATCCCAGCTACTCAGAAGGCTGAGGCAGGAGAATTGTTTGAACCTGGGACAAGGAGGTTGCAGTGAGCCAATTGTGCCACTGCACTCCAGCCTGGGTGACAGGGCAATACTCTCTCAGGAAAAAAAAAAATACAAAAATTAGCCAGGTGTGGTGGCGCACACTTGTTATCCCAGCTACTTGGGAGGCTGAGGCACTAAAATCGCTTGAACCCAGGAGGCAGAGGTTGCAGTGAGCTGAGATCGTGACACTGCACTACAGTCTGGGCAACAAAGCGAGACCTCCATCACACACACACACAAAAAGAGCTGAGGACTGTACCTGGCACATAGTAAGTGGTCTACACATGTACATTGTTACAACTGTCTCAGGAATCTAAGATTGCTTACACTTGAATCAGAGAATTAAACCCCAGGTTCCTGGTAGCCAAAGTCAAAGAGTGTGTAAGAGCAAAGATTCTGCAACTGGAGGCCATGGACCATCTATGAATGTTCTAAAATTGGATGTGTACATTTTCTGGCATGTGCTTCTGAACTTTTTCTCAGGAATGAATCCTATACTTTCATTCCTAAAAGGATCTGTAATCCAAAAGTGTTAAAACCAAGCACTGACTAAATGACATCTTAAGTTCTGTGGTCTCCAAAGCTCTAGAATTTCACTGCTTGGTACTTACCCTGCGGGAAACCGTTTTCCAGAATACCGAAACAGAGTTGTTGCTGCAGTCTTTTCTCCAGTCTGGGCAAGATCGATAGTTTATTTCTAAAAGACACAGTTTACAGAAAATAAAGTGGAAAAGAGTGACTATAAATAAGCTCCACTCTTCCCTGGCCGTTCAGTCATAGTGGAACCATTTTCCAGCGTGTCACTGCCAAGACAGAGGCTGGAGAATGGACACATTTTGACCCAATTTAACTAAATGTCCCCTGAATTCCTTCCAAAGTTCTTACCTTATCTTCCAAATCCCAGATGGGAACACAGTAGCAAGTTTTGAGTCATGATTCTGGGAAATGCTAGCAAAAGTTCATCTGACAGAGACAAGCCCTCTGCATTATCCCCAGTCCAGGAAGAATTAGAGGTGAAATCAGTCCTTCAGTAGTTGCTATTGCCAACCACTTTTCTGCTTCCTGACAATTCTCTTTGGCTGAGTTTCCTGCCCCACCTCCTTAAGTCTTCACCACTTATTCTCAGACGGGCTCAGAGTCTTCCTGCACTTGCCCCCATCAAGGCAGTCTTAGCCCTGAGTAAAGTACAATAGATATAGAGCATGAATACGTAGTTTTTGTGTCACTTCTCTCAAGGATATCTGCCTTAATGTACATTTGTTGAATTTTGGGTCTTAGAAAGATAAATTAGATGGGAACCTTGCCTTCAGAGGGTACATGATATAGTAATTCTAGGAGTCTCTTAATGATTAAATGCTTTAAAACCAAAACCACACAAATAAAAAAGAAACATTCTCATGTACAGATGTAAATAATTATTGTGGAGTCAAAAGGAATTATCTTCCTGATAGAGGTAAAAATGTTGATGGTGAAACAGACATACATTTTGTAAAGTGCTTTAAAGCATACATGTTTTCATGAATGTAAACCTCTTTTATCTTCACAATCACATCTAAAGAGATTCTCTCAGTTTGTCATCTTTCCTCTCCCAATAAAATTCTTCCCCATTGCTGCCTGCCATTATAAAAACGTAAACATAACATAAAATAAAAATGTAAAGTTAGGAATAAAAAGGAAAAGAAGAAAATTTAGCAAGGAACAGAAATAAACTTAGGAATACAAAAAAGCCAAAAGAAAAAAGGAGATTAGAAAGTTATGACATAAATTAAGAACTTCATATTAAAACAACCAGGCTGGATACAATGGCTCACACCTGTATTCCCAGCACTTTGGGAGGCCAAGGCAGGTGGATCTCTTGAGCCCAGGAATTGGAGACTAACATGGGCAACATGGTAAATTCTGTCTCTACAAAACATACCAAAATTAGCTGGGCATGGTAGCGCATGCCTATAGTCCCAGCTACTCAAGAGGCTAAGACAGGAGGATTGTTTGAGCACAGGAGGTTGAAGCTGCTGTGAGCTGAGATTGTGCCCCACAATCTGAGTGAGAGGGACAGACTGTTTCCGAAAGAAGAAGAAGAGGAAGGAGGAGGAGGAGGAGGAGGAAGAGGAGGAGGAGGAGGAGGAGAAAGAAAGAAAGAAGAAGAAAAAATAGTAAAACAAATAAACAAGGCAAAACTAAATCAGGTTAAAATGTTGAGAAAGAAATAAGCCAAAATACTAAAAAATTAAAATATAAAAATTAGGCCTTTTTACTCTTCCACCTTCTGCCATGTGAGGACATAGCAACAAGCAGAGAGCAAGTCTTCATCAGACAATGACTTTTTCAGTGCCTTGATCTTGGCCTTCTCAGCCTCCAGAACTAAATACTTCATGCCTGGAGGAGTGACATCAGCAAGATGGTAGGATAGAAAGTCTCAGACTGGACTCTATAGAAAGTTCGATGCAAGTATCCACAGACCAGGATGTCTTTCTGAAGGCTCCAATACTTGAAAACAAGCTTGAGACAGCTATATGGTCCATAGAACTGAATGAAAACCAAATTGGATGGGTAAGAAGAAAGATCTCACTTTGACTATGGCACCCCTTTTCCTCCCCCAAAGAAGGACACAAAGCCAGATGGAGAAGATTTTCCTAGGCCGTGGTTTCTATAGGGGGAAAGAGAACCAGAGGTAATCATCCATCTTCCCTAGCATTCCAAGATGTTTTCCAGGAAAGCTGACTCCAGTCTCATTTCACAGGGAATGTTGAGGATAGGAGTACAACAACTAGATTGCACCAGATTAGGTAGAAACAAAGAAAGGAGGCAGAAGTCATAGTGACCAGCACATGGATCTTGATGGTACCTCTGTGTTTCTGCCAGCTGTGGCATCCTATAGGAAATACCAGCCAGTTTCACGGCCCAAAACAAGCTGAGCTGGTCTCCTTCAGAACCACTTTGGGAAGTTCAATCCAGCTTAAGTTCCTGGATAGTCTTTACCTATCAATAATTATGCTGAATGTAAAAGGATTAATTCTTCAACAAAAAAACAGAGGGAATGAATAAAATTTTTTAAAGATCCAACTATATGCTGCCAACAAGAAACTCATCTTACTTTTAAGAACATGTATAAAGTGAAAGTGATGGAATGGAGAAACATATTCCATGTGAATGGAAACTAAAAGAGATCAGGAGCAACTACACTTCTTTTAGACAAAATAGACTTTAAGTCAAAAACTGTAAAAAGAAACAAACAACATTGTGTAATGATAAAGGGGTCAATTAATTAAGACGATATGGTAAATTTGTAATATTGTAATAATTTGTAAAATTTGTAACAATTTGTAAAATTATAAATATACATGTACCCAACATTAGAGAACCTAAATATAAATAACAAACATTTAAGTATCTGAAAGGAGAGATATAATGTCAGGCAATAATAGTAGGGAACTTCAATACCCACTTTCAACAATAAACAGATCATTTAAACAGAAAATTAACAAGGAGACAATGAACTTGAACAATGCTTTAAACAAAATGAACCTAACAGACATATGCATCAGCATCGACACTATCTAACAGTAATGTAATACACACTCCTCTCAAGCACACACAGAATATTTTCTAGGGTACGGTGCATATTAGGACATGAACAAAAAGCCTTAGCAAATTTAAGAAGGTTAAAGTCGTATCAAGTATGTTTTCTGACCACAACAGTAGAAACTAGAAATCAATTAAAGAAAGAAACATTGGAAAATTCACAAATATATGGAAATTAAACAGCATGTTCCTGAAAAAAAGTGGACCAATAAAGAAATTAAAAGGAAAATTAAAAAATAGGTTGAGACATGAAAATGTAAATACCATATACCCAAAACATAGGGGGTGGAGTAAAACCAGTTCTAAGAGAAAAGCTGTAGTAATAAATACCTACATCAAGAAAGAAGAGAGATCTCTAAAGAACAAAAACATTTAACATTATGGAAGGAAACAGTAAAGATTATAAAAGAAATCAATAAAATAGAGACTAGGAAAACAATACAAAAGATTACCAAAACTTAGAGTTGGTTTTTTTTGAAACGATACACAAAATAAACAAATATTCAGTTAACTAAGAAAAAAGAGAAGACTCAAATAACATCAGAAACATAAAAAGAAGACATTATGTGGATATTACACAAATACAAAGGGTCATAAGAGACACTACAAACAATTATTAATATATGCCAACAAGTTAAATAGCATAAAGGAAATGGATAAACTTCTAGACACATACAACCTACCAGGACTGAATCATGAGGCAATGAAAAATCTGAACAGGAATAATGAGTAAGAAGATTGAATCAGTCATTTAAAAGCCATCAGAGGAAAGCCCAGGACCTGATGAATTCACTGCTGAGTGCTATAATATCAAACATTTAAAGAGCTAAATCCAATCCTCCCCAAACTCTTCCAAAAAAATGAAGAGGAAAAGATACTTCCAAACTCTTTTCATGAGGCCAGCATTACCCTGATACCAAAGCCAGACAAGGACACTACAAGAAAAGAAAATGACAGGCCAAGATCCTTGATGAACATAGACTCAAAGATGCTCGACAAAACACTAGCAAACTGAATTCAGCAAAATGCTGAAAGAATCATCCACCATGATCAAGTGGGATTTGTCCCTGGGATGCAAGGATACTTCCACATACACAAACTTTAATAAATGTAATATAACACATTAACATAATGAAGGACAAAAAGCATGTGATCATCTCATTAGATTCAGAAGAACCATTTGAAAAATTCAACATCCTTTTATAATAAAAACCTTTGCCAAATTAGGTATACAAGGAATGTACCTCAATAAAATAAAGGTCATATGTGAGAAGCCCACAGCTACCTTATACTCAATAGCAAAAAATTAAAAGCCTTTTCTCTGATATCTAGAAGAAGTCACGGATGCCCACTCTTGTCACTACTATTTAACCTAATAATGGAGAAGTCCTTGTTGAGCAATTAGGTGAAAGAAAGAAACAAAAGGCATCCAACAAAAAAAAGTGAAATTGCCACTGTTTATTGATGCCATAATTATATATATTTTTAAAGCCCACTAAAGACTCCAGCAAAAAAACTATTAGAACTGACAAATATAGTGAAGTTGAAGCATGCAAAATCAACACACAAAAATCAATAGCATTTCTGTACATTAGCAACAAACTATCTGAAAAAGAATTAAAGAGAATAATCCCATTTCAATAGCTACAAAAAACCCCAAGTACTTAGGAATAAATTTAACCAAGGAAGTAAAAGATCTGTACACCGAAAACTACAAAACATTGATGAAAGAAATTGAAAAAGACACAAATAAATGGAAAAATATTCCATGCTCATAGATTGGAAGAATTCATACTGCTAAAATGTCCATATTACCGAAAGAGATCTACAGATTTAATGCAATCTCTGTCTAAATTCCAATATCGTTTTTCACAGAAATAGAAAAAGCAATTATAAAATACATGTGAACCCATAAAAAAAAATTAGCCAAGATAATCATGAGCAAAGGGAACAAAGCTGAAGACATTACACTACCTGATTTCAAACTATAGGTATGGTGCTGGCAAAAAAAACCAAATATATTTACCAATGGAATAGAATAGAGAGCCCCACGAATGAATGATCAACTGATTTTTTTACAAAGGTGCTAAGAATACACAATGAGAAAAAAAAATTTCTTCAATAAATGGTGTTGTGAAAACTGAATAGCAGCACACAGACACACAGAACATTGCAACTGAAACTTTATCTCATATTATATGCAAAAATCAACCAAAAAGTTTATATAACCTTTAAATTCAAAATTGATTTAAGTAAATTAAGCAATTAAATGTAAGACCAGAAACTGCAAAACTACTAGAAAAAAACTATGTTAGTCTGTTAGTATGTTACTATAAAGGACTACCCAGGGCTGGGTAATTTATTTAAAAAAAAAAAAAAAAAGGTTTATTTGACTCATTATTCTGCTAGCTGTAAGGTTCAAGGCTGGGTATCTGCTTAGAAGTTCAGGTTGCTTCTACTCATGGCAGAAGGTGAAAATGAATCAGTGTGTGCAGAGATCACATGGTGAAAGAGGAACAAAAGAGAGGGGAGGTGCCAGGCTCTTTTGAAGAATCAGCTCTCATGGGAACTAAGCGAGTGAGAACTCAGTGATTACCACAAGGAGAGCACCAAGCCATTCAAACCATTTGTGAGGGATTTGCTCCCATGACCCAGACACTTCCCATTAGGCCTCACCTCCTCACACTGGGGATGAAATTTCAACATGAAGTTTAAAGGATCAAATATCTAAACTGCAGCAAAACCATAGGGAAAAAAACTACAGAAAATTGGTCTTGGCAATGATTTTTTTTTTTGCATTTCACCTCTAAAACGCAGGCAACACAAGCAAAAATAGCAAAAGGGATTACATCAAACTAAATTGCTTCTGTACAGCCAAAGAAAGAATTAACAGCATACAAAAGACAAATTTGATTTATGGATAGAGAGATAAAATTTGCAAACCATACATCTGATAAAGGGTCAATATCCAAAATATATAAGGAACTCAGACTTGAGAGTGAAACAAGATGGAGGACTAGAAGGCTTCACCAAACGTCCCCTTCAGAAGACACCAATTTAACAACTATCCATACAAGGAAAGCACCTTCATAAGAACCAAGAACCAAGGGGGACACTTACAGTACCTGGGTTTAACTTCACGTCGCTGAAAAAGGCACTGAAGAGGTCGACAGAATGGTCTTAAATCACCAGTGCCACCTCTCTCCCACCCCCCGGCACTAGCTGCTTGGTGTAGAGAGGGATTCTTTGTGCTAGGGAGAGGAAGAGCATAGCAAATGTGAGGCATTGAACTCAGTGGTTCCCTGTTACAGCAGAAAGCAATACCAGACCAAACTCAACTGATGCCTGTCCCCAGAGGGAACATTTAAATCAGCCCTAGTCAGAAGGGAACTGTCAATCCCAGCATTAGAAATTTTTTTCACAAGGCTCACTACTGCAGACTAAAGTGCCCTGGGGCTCTAAATAAACTTAAAGGGCAGTCTAGGCCACAAGGACTCCAACTCTAAGTGAGTCATAATGCTGAACTGAGCCCAAAGCCAGTGGCACATGTGACCTACGGAGACACCAGCCAGGGTAGCTAAGGGAGTGCTGGCATCACTCCTCCCCTAATCCTAGGCTGCACAGCTCATGTATGCAAAAGAGGCCCCTTCCTTCTGCTTGAGAAGAGGAGATGGACGAGTGGGGAGGACTTTGTCTTACATCCTTGGATACCACCAGCTCAGCCACAGGATGAGGCACTGGTGAGAGTTACGAGGCCACCTGGAAAGGTCCCGACTCCCAGATGGCATTTCTAGGCACACCCTAGGCCAGAAGAGAAACTGCTGTCTTGAAGTGAAGCACCCAGTCCTAGCAGGATTCATCATCTGCTAACTGAAGAGCCCTTGGGCCCTGAAAAAACAGAAGTGATACCCAATTCGTATGTCATGAGTCTTGGGTGAGACTCTGAGATTTGCTGGCTTCAGGTACAGCCAGAGAGAGGAAGAACACCAATTGGACTTGGAGTCCCTGATTCCAGGATGTGGCTCTTTGATAGCATTTCTGGGCCTGCCCTGGGGTAGAGGGGAGCTGCCTCCCCTGAAGGGTGAGTCCCAGGCCAGGCAGGATTACCACAGCTGACTAAAGAGCCCTTGAGCCTTGGAATATCAGCAGTACATTGGCAGTACTCCCTGTGGCCCTGTGATGGTGATAGCCATGAGGTGAGGCTCCTCTGCCTTAGGAAAGGGGAAGACAGCATGGGAAGGACTGTGTCTTGGGGTTTGAATGCCAGCTTAGCCACAGTACAACAGAATATTAGGTAGACTTCTAAGATTTTTGACTCTAGTCCGTGGCTCCTGGGTGGCACCTCTGGACCAACCCAGGGCCTGGGGGAACTTGCCACTCTGAAGAGAATAACAGTCTGGCTGGATTTGTCACCTGCTGATTGTAGAGTCCCAGAGCCTTGAGCAAATGTAGATGGTAGCCAGGAAATAGTTATAGTAGACTTTGGGCAAGACCCAGTGCTGTACCAGCTTCAGGTCTAACTCAGCAAAGTCCTAGTTGTGGTGGAGTGTGTCACTCCACTCCCAGCTTTATGTGGGTCAGAACAAAAAGAGAGAGACTCTGTTTGGGAGAATGTAAAGGTAATATAAAAAGAGTCTCTGCCTGGTAATCCAGAGAATTCTTCCAGATCTTGTCCAAGACCAACAAGGTGGTACCTCTATGAGTGTGTGCAAGACCCACAGCATTACTAGGCTTGCAGGGCTCCCTACAGCAGATACAGCATAGATCACAACACCTGACTCCTTTAGAATATCTGGAAAGCCTTTCCAAGGACAGGTATAAACAAGCCCAGACTGTAAAGACTACAATAAATACAATGCCTAGACACAGACAAACATCTACAAGTATCAAGACCATCCAGTAATGCATGACCTCACCAAATGAATTAAATAAGACATCAGAGATCAATCCTGAAGAAACAGAGATATGTGAGACAAATAATTCAAAATAGGGGTATTTAGGAAACTGAAAGAAATTCAAGATAATACAGAGAAAGGAATTCTATCAGAAAAATTTAACAAAGAGATGAAAATAATTAAAAGGAATCAAGTAGACTTTCTGGAGCTCTAAAGTGCAAATGCCACACTGAAGAATGATGCACTAGAGTCTTTTAAAAGCAGAACTGATCAAACAGAAGAAAGAATTAATGAACTCGAAGACAGGCTATTTGAAAATAAAACGTCAGAAAAGCCAAAAGAAAAAAGAATAAAAAACAATGAGGCACACTGACAGGATCTAGAAAATTGCCTTAAAAGGGCAAATCTAAGAGTTATTGGCCTCAAAGAGGAGGTAGAAAAAGAAACACAGGTAGAAAGTTTATTCAAAGTGATAATAACAGAGAACTTTGCAAATCTAGAGAAAAATATCAATATCCAAGTACAAGAAGGTTATTGAACACGAAGCAGATTTGACCCAAGAAGACTGCCCCAAGGCATTTAATAATCAAACTCCCAAAGGCCCAGAATAAAGAAAAAAATCCTAAAAGCAGCAAGAGAAAAGAACAAATAACATTCAATGGAGTTCCAATACATCTGCAGACTTTTCAGTGGAAACCTCACAGAGCAGATGAGAATAGCAGGATATATTTAAAGTGCTGAAAGAAAAAAAACAAACAAGTTTTTACCCTAGAATAGTATATCTAGTGAAAATATCCTTCAAACATGAAAGAGAAGACTTTTCCAGACAAATAAAAGCTGAGGGATTTAATCAACACAAGGCCTGTCCTAGAAGAAATGCCAAAGGGAGTGCTTCAATTAGAAAGAAAAGGATGTTGATGAGCAATAAGAAATCATCTGAAGATAAAAAACTCACTGGCAATAGTAAGTACACAGAAAACACAGGATGTTTTAACACTGTAACTATGGTGTGTAAACCACTCTTGTCTTAGGTAGAAAAACTAAATGATGAGCCAATCAGAAATAATAACTTTTCAAGACATATACAGTACAATAAGATATAAATAGAAACAACAGAAGTTTTAAAGTGGGAGAATGAAGTTAAGATATTGAGTTTTTATTAGCTTTCTGTTTGTTGCTTGTTTGTTTCTTTATGCAAACGGTGTTAAGTTGTTATCAGCTTAAAATAATGGGTTATAAGATACCATTTGTAAGCCTCGTGGCAACTTCAACCCCAAAAACATACAACAGTTTACACAAAAAATCAAAAACAGAAAACTGAAAAAAATCACCTTCATAAAAGGAAAAGAGAAAAGAAAGAAAGAAGAAAGAATTTTTTGCCATTTGTCTGGGCAAAAAATTATTGAGCAATACCCCATAAGCACAGGCAACCAAAGCAAAACCACAAACCAAACAGAAAACAAGTAACAAAATGGCAGGAGTCAGTCCTTACTTATAAATAATAACATTTACATCAAATATAAATGGACTAAATTCTCCAATCAGAAGGCACAGAGTGGCTGAATGGATAAAGATGAAACTGGACCCCTATCTCAAATCACATACAAAAATAAAACCAAAATAGATTAAATATTTAAATCTAAGACCTCAAACTATGAAACTACTATAAGAAACCACTGGGGAAACTCTCCATGACATTTGTCTGGGCAAAAAGTTATTGAGCAATACTCCACAAGCACAGGAAACCAAAGCAAAAATCAACAAATGGGATCACATCAAATTAAAAAGCTTCTGCACAGCAAAGGAAACAATCAACAAAGTGAAGAGACAACCCACAGAATGGGAGAAAATATTTGCAAACTACGCATTTGAGAAGGCATTAAAAACCAGAATATTTAAGTAACTCAAACAACTCTATAGGAAAGAAATCTAATAATCCAGTTAAAAATGGGCAAAAGATTTGAATAGATATTTTTCAAAAGAAGATATACAAATGGCGAACAGGCATATGAAAAGGTGCTCAAATCGTTGATCATCAGAGAAATGCAAATGAAAACTATCAAGAGATATCATCTCACCCCAGTTAAAATTACTTCCATCCAAAAGTCAGGCAATAAAAAATAGGATGAGGATGTGGAGAAAGGGAAACCACCGTACACTGTTGGTGGGAATGTCAATTAGTACAACCACTATGGAGAACAGTTTTCAGGTTTCTCAAAAAAATAAAAATAGAGCTGTTATATGATCCAGCAATGCCACTGCTGGGTATATAAAGAAAATCAGTCTATAGAAGAGATATCTGCACTCCCATGTTTATTGCAGCAGTGTTCACAATAGCCAAGATTTAGAAGCAAGCTGAATGTCTATTAATAGATAAATGGATAAAGAAAATGTGGTATTTATATACAACGGAGTACTATTCAGCCATTAAAAAGAATGAGTTCCTGTCATTTTCAAGAACATGAATAGAACTGGAGGTCATTATGTTAAGTAAAATAAGCAAGACACAGAAAGACAAACATAACATGTTCTCACTTATTTGTAGCATCTAACAAATCAAAACAACTGATCACATGGACACAGAGAATAGAAGAATGATTACAAGAGGCTGGGAAGTGTAGTAAGACATTATGTGGAGGTTGGGATGGTTAACGGGTACCAAAAAATAGAATGAATAAGATCTACTATTTGATGGCACAATAGGATAACTGTAGTCAATAATAATTTTATTGTACTTTTTCAAAGAAGCTTGTCCAATCCGTGGCCCATAGGTCTCATGCAGCCCAGGATGGCTTTGAATGCAGCCCAACACAAATTCATAAACCTTCTTAGAAATTAGGAGTTTCTTGGCGATTTATTTTAGCCCATTAGCTATCATTAGTATTAGTGGATTTTATGTGTGGCCTAAGACAATTCTTCCAATGTGGCCCTGGGAAGCTAAAAAATTGAGCACCATTGTTTTAAAATAACTAAAAGAGTAAAATTAAATTGTTTGTAACACAAAATATAAATGTTTGTGGGGAAAGATACCTCATTTTTCATGATGCAATTATTATGCATTGCAAGTTTATATCAAAATATCTCATGTATCCCATAAATATATACACCTACTATTTACCCATAAAAACTAAAAATTACAAAAACAAACAAAATCAAATACATAAGAAACACAAACAACTCAAAAACAAGAAAAAAAAAACAATTTAAAGGTAGGCAATGGACCTGAATAGACATTTTTCAAAAGACACACAAATGTCCAACAAATATATTTTAAAATGCTCGACCTTCCTAATCACTAGGGAAATACAAATTAAAACCACAATAAGACATCATCTCATACCTGTCAGAAAGGTATAATGAAAAAGATGAAAGAGTTAGCAAGTTGGCAAGAATGTGAAGAAAGGGGATTATTTGTTTACTACTGGGAAAGTAAATTAGTATACCCATTACAGAAAACGTGCTGAAAGTTCCTCAACAAACTAAAAATAGATATTACCATATGATCCAGCAATCCCACTTCTAGTTATCTGCCCAAAAGATTTCAAATCAGTTTGTGAGAGACAGCTGCTCCTCCATGTTCATTGCAGCACTAAGCCCAGATACGGAATCAACATGAGTCCATCAACAGATGAATGGATAAATAACGTGTGGCATATATACAAAATGGAATACTATTCGGACTTTAAAAAGGAAGAAATTCTGTTATTTTTGACAATATAGATGGAACTGGAGAACAATATGCTAAGTAAAATAAGCCACCCACAGAAAGACAAATGCTGCATGTCCTAGCATGCATAGACTCTACAACAATCAAGTTCATAGAAGCAGATAGTAGAATGGTGGATACAGACACCAGAAGTTGGAAGGAATGGGGAGATAATGGTCAAAGAGAATGAAATCTCAGTTAGACAGAAAGGATTTTTTAAAGTATTTATTGCACAGCATAGTGAATATAGTTAATAATAGTGTGTTCTACAGTTCAAAATTGCTAAGAGAGTAAACTTCAAATATTCTCACTACAAAAAATAAGTATTTGAGGCTAGGCATGGTGGCTCACACCTGTAATCCCAACAGTTTGTGAGACTGAAGAGGGTGGCTTGAGCCCAGGAGTTCAAGACCAGCCTGGGAAACATGGCAAAACCCTATCTCTTAAAAAATAAGAAGAATTTAGCCAAGTCTGGTGGCATGCACCTGTAATCCCACCTACGTAGGAGGCTAAGGTGGGAGGACCACCTGAGCCTGGGAGGTCGAGGTTGCAGTGAACCGTGATTGCACCACTGCACTCCAGCCTGGGTGACAGAGTGAGACCCCTGTCTCAAAAACTAAAAAAAGTATTTGAGGTGGTGGGTATGTTAATTAGCTTGATTTAATAATTCCACATTGTATTCATAAATTTATTTTGCACCCCACAAATATATACAATTATAAATTATCAACTTATGATAAAAATGAAATAAATATATATACATCAGGAACTTGAAAGATAATCTATAAAATAAAGAGATTAGAAATTTAGGCCAAAGTATTAGAATGTAGATTAATAAACTACATATACATAATTCAGTTTAAAAGAAGGGAAAAATAAAGAACTCTGAAATGTAAATAAATCAGTTTTTAAAAATAGACTATTTCATTTTCTCTACTTTATTTCAAGAAAAATTGAAGTAACAAATAGAAAAATAAAACCAAAGGAGAGAAGTTTACTGTAAGTACATTTAAAAGCTAAAAATGTTAAATGAATGACCAATAAAACAGTCATTATTAAAAGGGAAATTTAAAAAGGAAAATATGGGACATGGAAAGAACTATAAAATCTTTAAAAGTTAATGGAGAAACATATTTACATACCATATTCTAAGTGGGAAGACTCAGATTTAAATATGAAAAATATTTTAAACATTGTGAAAGTAAAAGTAGTAGGTGAAAATATAGAAGAATGCTTATCCAAGAAAATATTTTTAAGGAAGATACCAAACACAGAAGTTATAAGGAAGAGAACAGACAGGTTTTCTGCATTTCTGTGTGGCAAAAGGCAGACCATAAACACTACGTAAAGTTCAAAGTAAGAAAAATAGATTTGCCACCTTGAGCCAGAAAGCAGGCAGAAAAACATGGCAGTTAAGAGCAAAGTTTCTCGAATCAATCTGAGTTTGCTTCTTGCTTTGTCACTTACTGGCTGGCAAGTTATTTAACTCCATGCCTCAGACTTCTCATCTCTAAAATGGGATCATCACATGACCTCCTGGGGCTGTAGAGGATTAAATGAGTGACTACTTACATAGCACATGGAACACTGGCACTTTGTAAGTGCTCAACACATAGTAGCTCTTATTAATTTATAAAAAAAATTCTACGAATAAGAAAATAATAGATACCCCACTACGGATAGTTTAAATATATGAACTACCAGCTTACAGAAGAAATAGAAAATCTACTGTTTATGTATATATAATAGCCTCACCATCAAAGAAGTTCAAACTAAACTGAGGTATTAATTTCTTCTCAAATGGGCCAATAAATATTAAAGTATTAATATCTGCTGTTGGTGAGGATATAGGCAAATAAACTATCTCATATACATTCTTTTTTCTTCTTTTTTTATTTTTAGTATAAAATAGAGTTGGGGTCTTACTATGTTGCCCAGGCCAGTCTCTTAGGCTCAAGTGATCCTCCCTCCTAGGCCTCCAAAGTGCTGGGATTGCAGGCATGAGCCACTGCACCTGGCTTCATATGTACTCTTCATGAGGGAATAAATAGTTACCATATTTTAAAAGACATGTTATTCGTTTCTTTTACAATTTATCCTTTAACACTGAAATTTCATTCATAAAAATTTATCCTTCAAGTATACAGGGGTGTGCATGTGTGTGTGTACACAAAAGTGTTTTTTATAATAGTGATAACAACAAAAACTAAAGCAACTAAATGTCCATTGATAGGATTCTTAATGATAAAGCCTTTTAAAAGAATATAGCTGTCTTTATGCCTACTAATTTTAAGTGAATAAAGAAAGTTGCACAACGGTATGTGTACATTTTAAATATATGTTTACATTGGCATAGGAAAAAGTCTGGAAAGATCTATATCAAATTGTTGACAATAGTTACCCTTTGAGAAGCGATGTGGAGGTATGAGGTGGGGGAAAGTTCAGAGTGACATTTGCTTTTTGCTTTTATGCATTTCTGTAATGTGCCAGTATTTTTTTCAAATAATCATGCTTTATTTTTGCATTTGAAAGCAATGCAAACCTGGGATGAAAAAGCTATAATAAGACAAGCATTTAAAAACAATGAAAAGTAGTAAAAATAAGAATAAAACTATATAAAGTAAAAATATCCACCATATAAACGAAAAGATAAAAAAGGAAGTTAAAACTGCAATAGGGTTTTGATTGTAGGAAATCCCTTCCCATGGTGAGGTATTGAGTCTTTCCGGCAGGATAAGGCTATATCTGAAAAAATAATGGCAAAGCCGGTGCCTGAGATAGAAGAGTCCAGTCCATGGCTATCGTGATGATTCTAAAGAGCAAGGACCTTGGTCTAGATCCCACTGAGACCTCATCCTGTTCTAGAATTCTTTGCACCTGAATGATGACTTATAGAGAGCAAAATACCAAGAATTCAGAAGCAAGCTATGTGAGCACTCAATAAAAGGGAATCAGGGAGCATGGGAAATCCTAAACTCTGAAGTCAATTTTTCCAGAAAACAGAGAATGCTATTTTATATCAGCCTGAGTTGCCATTAAGCATAGTGCTATAGTTTGGATATTCAACCCTCCAAACCTTACGTTGAAATTTGATCCCCATTGTTGGAGCTGGGACCTCATATATAGCATAATTCCTCACAAATGGCATGGTGCTGTCCTTGTGGTAATGAGAGAGTTCTTGCTCTGTTAGTTTCCAGGACAGCTGGTCATTACAAAGAGCCTGGCACCTCCCCTAACCTCTCTTTGCTTTCCTCCCTCACCATGTGATCTCTGCACATGTCAGCTCCCCTTGCCCTTCTGGATGAGTGGAAACAGCCTCAGGCCCTCACCAGAAGCAGATACTGGTACCCTACTTCTTGTATGGCCTGCATAACTGTGAGCCAAATAAACCTCTTTTCTTTATAAATTACCCGCCTCAGGTATTCCTTTATAGCAACACAAATGGACTAAGACAAGTACAGATGGCTTCAGGGTGGGTGCGTGTGGCTCTGTCCTCCACACTGATCATTCAGGGCTCCTAGCAGAACTCACCCTGTTTACCCTACACATCCCTGGGCAATCCCACAGGGCCCAGAGCCTCACCAGAAGTCTCAAATTCTCCACACCATGTGAGGTCATCAGCAAGGTAACCCAGCAGTGTGTCCTCCAGGGTGAACACGTCCCGCTGGACCCGTGTGTACTGGTGGGCCAGATCTTTTATTCTGCTCCAAAGAAGAGTCTAAGAAAGAATGAATACAATCTATTACTGAGATCAGTTTAGCATGTCAATAAACAAACCCATGGTTTTGTAAATGAAAGAAAACAGAGTATGTTAGAGTAAATCACACTTAGAGTAAGAATTGTAGGCATCAATGATTTCTCTGTGCTGGAGAGTGGGGGAGAGAGAGAGAGAGTGTGTGTGTATCTCTCTCTCTCTCTCTCTCTCTCTCTCTCTCTCTCTCTCTCTGTGTGTGTGTGTGTGTGTGTGTGTGTGTGTGTGTTTCTAGGCCACATTGTAAATAAATGTATTATTCTAGGTTGGAGTCAAAAAAAAAGTCTGAAAGCCACTGATCAAAACCTTATAATCAACATAGGATCACATCTGGAGGTGGCATTAGAGAGTTCCAATATTCCTAAGGGTATTTCCAAAAAAAACTTTGTCTGTGTGCTATTTTCAGGAAGATGTACTCTTTGATTCTTAAAGAACTATATAACCCCTTCCAATTTCCCTAAACATTCCCTACCCCTATCCAAAAAATATACAATAGATTTTTTTTTAATTTAAGGTCCTTCTTAAAGGTACAGAGAGTCAAATTTCAGAATTATATTTCATGAATCTATTAATTCTTTTTTTTATTTTAATTTTAAGTTCTGGGGTACATATGCAGGATATGCGGGTTTGTTACATAGGTAAATGTGTGCCTGGTGGTTTGCTGCACCTATCAACCTATCACCTAGGTATTAAGCCCAGTATGCATTAGATATTTTTCTTAACGTTCTCACTCCCTCCACCCCTACCCCGACAAGCCACAGTATGTATTTTTCCCTCCTGGTGTTCTCATTTTCCAGCTCCCACTTATAAGTGAGAACATGCAGTGTTTGGTTCTCTGTTTCTGTGTTAGTTTGCTGAGGATAATGGCTTCCAGCT
>PVKV010001243.1:36071-216843 GCA_004027835.1 Alouatta palliata
TGCCACATTTTCCCTGTCCAGTCTATCATCGATGGGCATTTGGGTTGGTTCCAGGTCTTTGCTATTGTAAACTGTGCTGCAATGAACATTCGTGTGCATGTGTCCTTATAGTAGAATGATTTATAATCCTTTGGATATATACCCAGTAATGGGATTGCTGGGTCAAATGGAATTTCTATTTCTAGGTCCTTGAGGAACTTTACTATGTCCCTGCAAAGGGCATGATCTTTTTCTTTTTACAGTATTTTTTTTTTCAATTTTCTGCATATGGCTAGTCAGTTCTGAAGCATCAGTTACTAAATAGGGAATCTTTCCCCCATTGCTTGTTTTTGTCAGGGTTGTCAAAGATCAGATGGCTGTAGATGGGCAGTTTTATTTCTGAGATCTTTATTCTGTTCCATTGGTCTATGTGTCTATTTTCATACCAGTACCGTGCTATTTTGGTGTCTATATCCTTGCAGTATAGTTTGAAGTTGGGTAGCGTGATTCCTCCAGCTTTGTTCTTTTTGCTTAGGGTTGTCTTGGCCATATGAGCTTTTTTGGGTTCCATATAAATTTTTAAATAGTTTCTTCTAATCCTGTGAAAAATGTCAATGGTAGTTTAATGGGAATAGCATTGAATCTGTAAATTACTTTGGGCAGTATGGTCATTTTCACAATATTGATTCTTCCTACCCATGAAGATGGACTGCTTTTCAATTCGTTTTTGTCCTCTCTGATTTCCTTGAACAGTGGATTGTAATTGCCCTTGAAGAGGTCCTTCACTTCCCTTGTTAGCTGTATTTCTAGATTCTTTATTCCCTTTGTGAATGGGTGTTCATTCATGATTTGGCTCTCTGCTTGCCTGTTGTTGGTGTATAGGATGTCTGTGATTTTTGCACAGTGATTTTGTATCCTGAGACTTTGCTGAGGTTGCTTGTCCCCTTAAGGAATTTTTGGGCTAATGGGGTTTTCTAAATATTCAGTCATGTCATCTGCAAACAAAGACCATTGGATTTCCTTTCTTCCTATTTGAATAGACTTTATTTCTTTCTCTTGCCTGATTCTCCAATACTTGCCAAAACAACCAATACTATATTGAATAGGAGTGATGAGAGAGGGCTTTCTTATCTTGTGCCAGTTTTCAAGGGGAATGCCTCCAGCTTTTGCCCATTCAGTATAATATTTCCTGTGGGTTTGTCATAAATGGCTCTTAATATTTTGAGATATGTTCCATCAGTACCTAGCTTTAACATGAAGAGATGTTGAATTTTATTGAAGGCCTTTTCTGCATCTATTGAGATAATCATGTGGTTTTTGTCTTTAGTTCTGTTTATGTAACGAATTACGTTTATTGATTTGTTTATGTTGAATCAGCCTTGCATTCCAGGGATGAAGCAAACTTGATCATGGTAGATAAGCTTTTTGATGTGCTGCTGGATTCAATTTGCCAGTATTTTATTGAAAATTTTTGCATCGATGTTCATTAGGGATATTGGCCCTAAGTTTTCTTTTTTTGTTTTATCTCTGCCAGGTTTTGGTATCAGGATGATGCTAGCCTCATAAAATGAGTTAAGGAGGAGTCCCTCCTTTTCAATTCTTTGGAATAGTTTCAGAAGAAAAGATATCAGCTCCTCTTTGTACCTCTGGTGGAATTCAGTTGTAAATCTGTCTGGTCCTGGGCTTTTTCTTTTCCTTTTGCTTTTTCATTTTTTGTTTTTGTTTTTGTTTTTGTTTTTGTGGTAGACTATGTATTACTGCCTCAATTACAGAACTTGTATTTGTCTATTCAGGGATTCAGCTTCTTCCTGGTTGAGTCTTTGGAGGCTGTATGTGTTCAGGAATTAATTCATTTCTTCTAGATTTTCCAGTTTATTTGCATAGAGTTATTTATAGTATTCTCTGATGGTTGCTTGTATCTCTGTGGGGTCAGTGGTAATATCCCCTTTATCATTTTTTATTGTATCTATCTGATTCTTCTCTATTTTCCTTTATATCAGTCTAACTAGCAGCCTATATATCTTATTAATTGTTTTCAAAAAACCACCTCCTGCATTCATTTATTTTTTGAAGGGATTTTGGTGTCTCCTTCAGTTCTGCTCTGGGTTTGGTTATTTCTTGTCTTCTGCTAGCTTTGGGATTTTTTTTCCTTGGTTCACCAGTTTTTTTAATTGTGATGTTAGGATGTCAATTTGATCTCTTCCTAGCTTTTTGATGTGGGCGTTTAGTGCTATAAATTTCCCTGTTAACACAGCTTTAGCTGTGAACCAGATATTCTGATATGTTGTCTGTTTGTTCCTATTAGTTTCAAAGAACTCATTAATTTCTGTCTCAATTTTATTATTTACCCAGGAGTCATTCAGGAGCAGGTTGTTCAATTTCCATGTGATTGTGTGGTTTTGAGTGAGTTTCTTAATCTTGAGTTCTAATTTTATTGTGCTGTGGTCTGTGAGACTGTTATGATTTTAGTTCTTTTGCATTTGCTGAGAAGTAATTTACTTCCAATTGTGTGATCAATTTTAGAGTAAATGGCATGTGGTGCAAATGCTTTGGCATGGAGAGTTCTGTAGATATCTATCAGGTCTACTTGATCCTGAGTTGAGTTCAGGTCCTGAATATATTTAATTTTCTGTCTTGATGATCTGTCTAATATTGACAGTGGGGTGTTAAAGTCTCCTACTATTATTGTGTGGGTGTCTAAGTCTCTTTGCAGGTCTCTAAGAACTTGTTTTATGAATTTGGTGTTCCTGCATTGGGTGCACATATATTTATAATAGTTAGCTCGTCTTGTTGAATTAACCCCTTTATCATTATGTAATACCTTTTTTTATCTTCTTTGATCTTTGTTGGTTTAAAGATTGTTTTGTCATGAACTAGGATTGCAACCCCTGCTTTTTTTCTGTTTTCCATTTGCTTGGTAAATGTTCCTCTATCTCTTTATTTTGAGCCTATGTGTGTCTTTGCATGTGAGATGGGTCTTTTGTATATAGCACACCAACTGATCTTCACTCCATCCAGCTTGCCATTCTACGTCTTTTAATTGGGACATTTAGTCCATCTACATTTAATGTTAATATTTCTATGTGTGAGTTTGATCCAGTTATTGTGGTGCTAGTTGGTTATTTTAAAGACTTGTTTATGTAGTTGCTTCATAGTGTCATTGGTCTGTGTACTTCAGTGTGTTTCTGTAGTGGCTGATAATGGTTCTTCCTTTCCGTATTTAGTGTTTTCTTCAAGAGCTCTTGCAAGGCAGGCCTGTAGTGATGAATTCCCTCAGAATTTGCTTGTTTGAAAAAGATTTTATTTCTCCCTCATTTATGAAGCTTAGTTTGGCTGGATATGAAATTTGAGGTCAGAAATTCAAGAATGTTGAATATTGGCACCCAATCTCTTCTGGCTCGTAGGGTTTCTTCTCAGAGGTCTGCTATTAGTTTGATAGTCTCCCCTTTGTAGGTGACCTGGAGAATCTGATGATTATGTCTTGGGGTTGATCTTCTCGTGGAATACCTTACTGGGGTCATCTGGATTTCCTGAATTTGAATGTTGGCCTGTCTTGCTAGGATGAGGAAGTTCTCCTGGATGATATCCTGAAGCGTGTTTTCCAACTTGGTTTCATTCTTCCTGTCTCTTTTAGGTACCCCAATCAGTAATAAGTTCTTTTTACATAATCCCATAGTTCTCAGAGGTTTTGTTTGCTCCCTTTCATTCTTTTTTTCTGTAATCTTGTCTGTCTTATTTCAGCAAGATAGTCTTCAACCTCTGATATTCCTTCTTCCATTTGGTCTATTTGGTTATTGATACTTGTGTTTGTATTGTGAAGCAATCATGTTGTGTTTTTCACTCCATCAGGCCATTTATGTTCCTCTCTAAACTAGTTATTCTGGTTAACAGCTCCTATGTTTTATCATGGTTCTTAGCTTCTTTGCAGTGGGTTAGAACATACTCCTTTAGCTCAGTGAAGTTCATTATTACACATCTTCTGAAGCTTATTCTGTCAATTCATTCATCTCAACCTCAGCCCAGTTCTGTGCCCTTGCTGGAGATGTGTTAAGATCATTTGGAGGAGAAGAGGCACACTGGCTTTTTGAGTTTTCAGCATTTTTGTGCTGATTCTTTCTCACCTTCATGGGTTTATATACATTTTTGATCTTTGAGACTGCTGACCTTTGGATGGGTTTTTGTGTGGTCTTTTTCATTGATGTTGTTGCTTTCTGTTTGTTTTTCTTTTAGCAGTCAGACCCCTCTGCCATAAAGCTGCTGCAGTTTGCTGGGGGTTCACTTCAGGCCCTATTCATCTGGGTTCCTCCTGCACCTGAAGGTATCATCAGTGGAGGCTACAGAACAGCAAAGATGGTAGCCTGCTTCTTCCTCTGGGAGCTCTGTCTCAGAAGGGCATTGACCTCACACTGGCCAGATGCCACTGTATGAGGTGTCTGGAGACTCCTTTTTGGAGGTTTTAACCAGTCAGGAAGAATGGGATCAGGGACCCACTTAAATAAGCAGTCTGGTTGTCCTTGGTGGAGCAGGTGTGATGTGCCGGAGAATTCCCCTCATCCTGGCTGCCCTAACTCTCCAGAGATGGCAGGCAGAAAAGACTAAGACCACTGACCCATGACACCTCAGCTGCCCCTCCTAGGGGCTCCTCTGAGGGAGATCAGAGTTCTGTCCGTAAACTCCTGGCTGGGAAGAGATCGGAGTCCTGCTTAAAGCAGTGTGGCCATGAATTGTCACAGCTGTTGTGCTGTGCTATGGGGAACTGCTCCCAGTCCAAACTGCCCAGTCTTTCTGGTGCCAGCAGCAGAGGAACACGGTAAACTGGAGCTGCTGTGACGGAGGCTTTCCCTCCCCATCCAGAACTCAGTCTTCTTAGAGAGTCTCCAGCCTGCAGCACTGGCCAAAGGGGATTCCAAGCCAGTGGGTTTCAGCTTGTGGGGTTCTGTGGGAGCGGGGACCACTAAGTGAGGCTGTTTGACTCCCTGGCTTCAGCCCCATTCCCATTGGCTTGGATGAATATCCTGCCTCACTGGAGTTCCCAGATCCAGAGTATGCAAAAACTCCTATGTGTCAGTGACTTCCTGAGCTGTCCCCCACCCAAGCAGCCACTGTGAGTCTGACCACTTCTGTGCTTGGGACCCTAGGCCCTGGTGGCATGGGTTCACAAGGGGACCTCCTGATTCGCAGGTTGCAAGGATCTGTGGGAAAAGTGTGATTTTTAGGGAAGGGTAGCACAATCCTTCACCCCCTTCCTTGGCTGCAGGAGAAAGCACCTTTTGCCCCATAGAGCTCCTGATGAGCCATCACCCTACCTTGCTTTTCCTCACTCTCCATGTGTTACACCAATCATTTAGTCAATCTCAGTGAGAGAACCTGGGTACCTCAATTGAAGATGCAGAATTCACTCACCATTTTCATTCTTCTCAGGGGGAGTCACAGACAAAAGCTGTTATTATTTAGCCAACTTGGCTGCTCAGAATCTATTATGCCTTTTTTGTTTTCTTTAAGTTCTCAGATACACGTGCAGAACATACAGGTTTATTACATAGCTATACATGTGCTATGGTGGTTTGCTGTACCTATCAACCCATCATCTAGGCTTCAAGCCCCAAATGCATTAGATATTTCTCCTAATGCTCTCCCTCCCCTTGTACCCTACCCACCAACAGTCCTGGTGTGTGATGTTCCCCTTCCTGTGTCTTTGTGTTCTCACTGTTCAGCTCCCACCTACGAGAATATGCAGTCTTTGGTTTTCTGTTCCTGTATTAGCTTGCTGAGAATGGTGGCTTCCAGCTTCATCCATGTCCCTACAAAGGACATGGATTTTATTTTGCCAGTATTTTATTGAGGATTTTCGCATGGATGTTCATCAGGAATATCAGGCTGACAATTCTTTTTTTGTTGTGTCTATGCAAAGTTTTGGTATTCAGGATGATACTGGCCTCATCTAATCAGTTAGGGAGGAGTCCTTCTTTTTCTATTGTTTGGAATAGTGTCAGAAGGAATGGTACCACCTCCTCTTTGTACCTCTAGTAGAACTTGGCTGTGAATCCACCTGGTCCTGAGCTTTTTTTGGTTGGTAGGCTACTCATTACTGATTCAATATCAGAACTTGTTATTGTTCTTCTCAGGGATTTGACTTCTTCCTGGTTTCATTTTGGGATGCTGTATGTGTCTAGGAATTTATCCATTTCTTCTTAATTTTCTTGTTTATTTGCATAGAGGTGTTTATAGTATTCTGTGATGGTAGTGTGTATTTCTGTAGGAGCAGTGGTGATATCCTCTTTATCATTTTTTATTGTATCTATTTTATTCTTCTCTCTCTTCTCTATTTGCCTAGCTAGTGGTCTATCTGTTTTACTAATCTTTTCAAAAATCCAGCTCCTGGGTCACTCAGTTTTTGAAGGGTTTTTCATGTCTCTATCTCCCTCAGTCCTACTCTCATCTTCATTATTTCTTGTTTTCTGCTGGCTTTTCAATTTGTTTGCTCTTGCTTCTCTAGTTCATTTAATTGTGATATTAGGGTATCAATTTTAGATCTTTCCAGCTTTCTGACATGGACATTTAGTGCTATAAATTTCCCTCTTAACACTGCTTTAGCTGTGTCCCAGAGATTCTGGTATGTTGTCTCTTTGTTCTCATTGGTTTCAAATAACTTCTTTATTTCTGCCTTAATTTTGTTATTTACTCAGTAGTCATTCAGGAGCAGGTTGTTCAGTTTCCATGCAGTTGTTCAGTGTTGAAAGTGAGTTTCTTAATCCTGAGTTCTAATTTGATTGCACTGTGGTCTGAGAGACTGTTATGATTTCTGTTCTTTTGCATTTGCTGAGGAGTGTTTTACAACTAATTATGCAGTCCATATTAGAATAAGTGTATGTGGCACTGAGAAGAATTTACATTCTGTTGATTTGGGCTGGAGAGTTCTGTAGATGTCTATTAGTTCTGCTTAGTCCATAGCTGAGTTCAAGTCCTGAATATCTTGTTAATTTTCTGTCTCATTGGTCAGTCTAATGTTGACCAATATTAGACTGTTAAACTCTCCCACTATTATTGTGTGGAGTCTAAGTCTCTTTGTAAATCTCTAAGAACTTGTTTTATGAATCTGGGTGTGCCTGTATTGGGTGCATATATATTTAAGATAGGTAGCTCTTCTTGTTGCATTGATTCCTTTACCATTATGTAATGCTTTTCTTTGTCTTTTTTGATCTTTGTTGGTTTAAAGTCTGTTTTGTCAGAGACTAGACCAGATTGAACCCCTGTTTTTTTGTTTTTTTTTTTCTTGGTAAATATTTCTTCATCCCTTTATTTTGAGCCTGTCTATGTCTTTGCAAGTAAGATGGTTCTCCTGAATACAGCACACTGATAGGTCTTGACTCTTTATCCAGTTAGACAGTCTGTGTTTTTTAATCAGGGCATTTAGCTCATTTATATTTAAGGTTAATATTGTTATGTGTGGATTTGACCCTGTCATTGTGATGCTAACTGGTTATTTTGTACATTAGCTGAAGCAGTTTCTTCACAGTGTCATTGGTCTTTATATTTTTGTATGTTTTTGCAGTGGCTGGTACTGGTTTTTTCTTTTCATATTTAGTGGTTCTTTAAGGAGCTCTTGTAATGCAGGCCTAGTAGTGACTAAATCCCTCAGCATTTGCTTGTCTAGGAAGCATTTTATTTCTTCTTTGCTTATGAAGCTTAGTTTGGCTGGATATAAAATTCTGGGTTGAAAATTCCTTTATTTAAGAAAGTTCAATATTGGCTCCCACTTTCTTCTGGCTTTCTGCAGACAGATCCACCATTAATCTGATGGACTTCCCTTTGTAGGTAACCTGACCTTTCTCTCTGGCTGCCTTTAACATTTTTTCCTTCATTTCAATCTTGGAGAATCTGACAATTATGTGTCTTGGGGTTGTTCTTCTCAAGGAGTATATTAGTGGTGTCCTCTGTATTTCCTGAATTTGAATGCTGGCCTGTCTTGCTAGGTTGGGGAAGTTCTTCTGGATAATAACCTGAAGTGTGTTTTCTAACTTGGTTCCATTCTGCCTGTCACTTTCAGGTATTCCAATCAATCATAGGTTTGGTCTTTTCACATAGTCTTATATTTCTTGGAGGCTTTGTTCATTCCTTTTCATTTTTTTTTTCTTATTCTCATCTTCACACCTTATATCAGTAAGTTGCTCTTCAATCTCCGATATCCTCTCTTTTACTTGGTTAATTCAGCTATTGATACTTGTTAATGCTTCACAAAGTTCTCATTCTGTGTTTTTCAGCTCCATCAGATCATTTATGTTCCTTTCTACACTGGTTATTCTAGTTAGCAGTTCCTGTAAACTTTTATCAAGTTTCTATTGAGTTAGAACATGTTCCTTTAGCTCAGAGGAGTTTGTTATTACCCACCTTCCGAAGCCTACTTCTGTCATTTCATCAATCTCATTTTCCGTTGAGTTTTTTGCCCTTGCTGGAGAGCAGTTGTGATTATTTGGAGGAGAAGAGGTATTCTGGTTTTTGGAATTTTCAGCATTTTTGTGATGGTTTTTCCTCCTTTTAGTGGATTTATCTACCTTTAATCTTTGAGGTTGATAACCTTTGGATGAGGTTTTTGTTGGGGGTTCTTTTCATTAATGTTGCCGTTGTTTTCTATTTATTAGTTTTTCTTCTAACAGCCAGGCACCTCTTCTGCAGGGCTGCTGCAGTTTGCTGGAAGTCCATTCCAGACCTTGTTTGTCAGGGTATCACCAGTGAAGGCTGTAGAACAGCAAAGATTAGTGCCTGTTCCTTCCTCTGGAAGTTTCATTCCAGAGGGGCACCAGCCTGATGCCAGTCAAAGCTCTCCTATATGAGGTGTCTGTTGACCCCTCTTGAGAGGTTGCTCCTAGTCAGGAGACACAGGGGTAGGAGGAACCCACTGGAGGAGGCAGTCTGTCCCTTAGCAGAGCTGGTGTGCTGTGCTGATAGAATCCCTCTTGTCAGGAGCAGCTGCTGTCTTCAAAGCCAGCAGGCAAAAACTATTAAATCCACTGAAGCTATGCCCACAGCGGCCCCTTTCTCCAGGTGTTCCGTCCCAGAGACATGGAGGTTTTGTCTGTAGGTCCCTAACTAGGGCTGTTATCTTTCCTTCAGAGATGCCCTGGGCAGTGAGAAGGAATCTAGATAAGTAGTCTGGCCACAGCCATGTTGCCACACCCAGCCTAGACTTCCCAGCCTCCTTAGCACTGTCATGGGAAAACCTTCTAAAGCTTCAGTAATGGCAGATGCCCATCCCACAGCTCCATCATCTCAGGTTGACTTCAGACTGTTACACTGGCAGCAAGAATTTCAAGCCAGGGGTTCTCAGTTTGCTAGGCTCCGTGGGAGTGAGACCTACTGAGTGAACCCACTTGGCTCCTTGGCTCCAGCCCCATTTCCAGGGTAGTGAACAGTTCTGTCTCACTGAGGTTACAGGTGCCACTGGGGTATGAAAAAAACTACAGCTAGCTCGGTGTCTACCCAAACAGCGGCTCAGTTTTGTGCTTGAAACCCAGGGCCCTGGTGGTATAGACACACGAGGGAATCTCTTGATCTCAATTGGAAATGCAGAAACCACCCACCTTCTGCATTGGTCTCGCTAGGAACTGCAGACTAGAGCTGTTCCTATTCAGCCATCTTGCCCTGCCCCGCATTCATTCTTAATAGGAATCAGAGGAGGATATTGGTTTAAAGCATAGGCCCTAAAATTCCAGTCCTTATTGAAGCCCAGCATTATCATCACTTATTAGGTGTTTCACCTTGAGCAACCAAAACATCACTAAGCCCCACTTTCTACACCTGTAATATGTAATGATAATGACTGAAATAAACTCATGGGGTGCTAGGGAGATTAACTGAGATAAATGCAAGTAAATTGCCTAGCATACTATCCATCACATAGTCACTTATTTGACATATGTCAGCCTGGGTTATCATTTGCCAGACAACTTTTCTGCATAGGGCATCGTGCCTGGCGAATGGAGAAGTTTCACAATGACTCCAGCTCACCAACAATGGAATGAGAGGCTGTAATTTGTGGATGGAGTTAAGGGCTTCACAAACACAATTTTAGGCACATGGAATTTTGCCTTAAACACTGACTACAGAAAAGGTGCACTCTGATAGACCTTTTCCAATATAATCAACATATTAGAATCCAGGCCTCTGTGGCTCCAAGTATCATACCATTTGTATTTAAACTGGTCACTTTCAAGCCTGACAAATTTGGGCAACACTGGTCACCTAAACACACCAAGTCTGTTTTCTCACAGGTGAAATGGGGATGCTGACATCTGACCTGCCCATTCCACAGAATGGCTGTGAAGGGCTAAGAAGATAAGGATTAGGAGAGACTTTTGTAAGCAAAAAAAAGCACTCTGCAAGTGTAACTTGGCATTGTTATTATTATTATTACTACTAATAATAACATCATTGGTCAGGGGAAAGTTTTGTGATTATATAGTTTGGTTTAATTTGTCTGTTTGTTTGAGTTGGGTTTGGTGTTAGGTTTTTTTCTGCCTAATTTTTGGCTAAATCTCCTTTCCTATTTATCTGTCCCCATTTCTCTCTCTTATCTCTTTTCTCCAGGTGTCCTAAATCTTGATTATATCATGGTCCCTCAATGGCTTGCAAATTCCATTCCTATCAACCACACCCACACTATAATGTCTGGATTTTTCCTCTTCCTCATTCTAATCAAAATTTGGTACTGGCTTGGCACAGTGGCTCACACCTGTAATCCCAACACTGTGGGAGGCCAAGGCAGGCCTCGAGGCGGATCACAAGGTCAAGTGATCAAGACCATCCTGGCCAACATGGTGAAACCCCGCCTCTACTAAAAATACGAAAATTAACTGGATGTGCTGGCGCATGCCTGTAGTCCCAACTCCTTGGGAGTCTGACACACAAGAATTGCTTGAACCCAGGAGGCAGAGACTGCAGTGAGCGGAGATCACACCACTGCAGTCCAGTCTGGTGACAGAGCGAGACTCTGGCTCAAAAATAAAAATTAAAAAATAATTGGTCCTGTGCATTTTTACCTTTGGTTTTTATCCCCAGTTATAAAATCAATAGCTTGCCCCCAGTTACCTTGTTGCAAGGTACGGTCTGATTTCCCAACTTCAGTAGTGGCTGATAGTCTTCTTCTGTGATTTTGCAAGGATGTTTTGAAATAAATGCACCCTTGAATGCATCCCATATATTTTGACAGTCTACATGTCTGTGAGATAAAACACAGAAAATAAAATAAAACATGAATTATTACATTTAAAAAATATTTTTGGAACATAATTATTTTTTAGAATCTCATTTAGGAAACATCTATTATGTGCCAGGTAGTCCATACATATCATTCCATCTAATACGTGGTCTACCAGAGGTACAAAGAGGAGCTGGTACCATTCCTTCTGAAAATATTCCAAGCAGCAGAAAAATAGGGACTCTTCCCTAACTCATGTTATGAGGCCAGCATCATTCTGATACCAAAGCCTGACAGAGACACAACAAAAAAAGAATATTTCATCCCAATATCCCTGACGAACATTGATGCAAAAATCCTCAGTAAAATACCAGCAAACCAAATCCAGCAGCACATCAAAATCTTGTCCACCATGATCAAGTCGGCTTCATCTCTGGGATGCAAGATGGTTCGACACACACAAATCAAGGAACATAACTTATCAAATAAACAGAACTAATGACAAAACCACATGATTATTTCAATAGATACTAAAAGTCCTTCAATAAAATTCAACATCCCTTCATGCTAAAAATGCTCAATAAACTAGGTATTGATGGAATAGATCACAAAATAAGAGCTATTTCAGACAAATCCATAGCCAATATCATACTGAATGGGCCAAGGCTGAAATCATTCCCATCAAAAACCAGCACAAAACAAGGATGCCCTCTCTCACCACTCCTATTCAACATAGTATTGGATGTTCTGGCCGGGGCAATCAAGCAAGAGAAAGTAATAAAGGTATTTATATAGGAAGAGAGAAAGTCAAATTGTCTCTCTGTGCAGACAACATGATTGTATATTTAGAAAACCCCATAGTCTCAGGATAAAAAACTCCTTAAGCTGATAAGCAAGTTCACCAAAGTCTCAGGATATAAAATCAATGTGCAAAAATCACAAGCATTCCTAGACACCAATAATAGACAAGAAGAGAGCCAAATCATGAGTTAATTCCCATTTACAATTGCTACAAAGAGAATAAAATATCCAGGAATACAACTTACAAGAGACGTAAAGGACTTCCTCAAGGAGAATTACAAACCACTGCTTAAGGAAATAAGAGAGGACACAAACAAATGGAAAATAATGTCATGCTTATGGATAGGAAGAATTAATATCATGAAAATGGCCATTCTTTCTGAAGTAATTTATAGATTCAAACTATTCCCATTAAGCTACCATTGACTTTCTTTGTAGAATTAGAAAAAACTACTTTAAATTTCATATGGGACCAAAAAAGAACCTGTATAGCCAAGACTCTACCTGACTACAAACTATACTACAAGGCTACAGTAACCAAAACAGCATGGTACTGGTACCAAAACAGATACATAGACCAATGGAACAGAATAGAGGCCTCAGAAATAACACCTCACATCTACAACCATCTGATCTTTGACAAACCTGACAAAAACAAGCGATGGAGAATGGATTCCCTATTTAATAAACGGTTCTGGGAAAACTGGCTAGCCATATGCAGAAAACAGAAACTGGACCCCCTTCCTTACATCTTATATAAACATTAACTCAAGATGGATTAAAGACTTAAATGTAAAACCACAAAAACCGTAGAAGAAAATTTAGGCAATACCACTCAGGACATAGTCATGGGTAAAGACTTCATGACTAAATCACCAAAAACAATTGCAACAAAAGCCAAAATTGACAAATGGGATCTAAACTAAAGAGCTCTGCACAGCAAAGGAAATTATCATCAGAGTGAACAGACAACCTACAGAATGGGAGAAAATGTTTGCAGTCTATCCATCTGACAAAAGTCTAATATCCAGAATCTACAAGAAACTTAAACAAATTTACAAGAAAAAAAATAAAACAACCCCATCAAAAAATGGGTGAAGGATGTTAACAGACATTTCTCAAAAGAAAACATTTATGTGGCCAACAAACATATGAAAAAAAGCTTATGATCACTGGTCATTAGAGAAACGCAAATAAAAACCACAATGAGATACCATCTCACACCAGTTAGAATGGTGATTATTAAAAAGTCAGGAAACGCCTGTAATCCCAGCACTTTGGGAGGCCGAGGTGGGTGGATCACGAGGTCAAGAGATCGAGACCATCCTGGTCAACATGGTGAAACCCCGTCTCTACTAAAAATACAAAAATTAGCTGGGCATGGTGGCACGTGCCTGTAGTCCCAGCTACTTGGGAGGCTGGGGCAGGAGAATTGCTTGAACCCGGGAGGTGGAGGTTGTGGTGAGCCGAGATTGCGCCATTGCACTCCAGCCTGGGTAACAAGAGTGAAACTCCATCTCAAAAAAAAAAAAAAAAAAAGTCAGGAAACAACAAATGTTGGTGAGGCTGTGTAGAAACAATGCCCTTACACTGTTGGCGGGAGAGTAAATTAGTTCAACCATTGTGGAAGACAATGTGGTGATTCCTTAAGAATCTAGAACCAGAAATACCATTTGACCCAGCAATCCCATTACTGGGTATATGCCCAAAGGAATATAAATCATTCTAATATAAAGACACATGCATACGTATGTTTATTGCAGCACTATTTACAACACAAAGACTTGGAGCCAACCCAAATGCCCATCAATGATAGACTGGATAAAGAAAATGTGGCACATATACACAATGGAATACTATGCAGCCATAAAAAAGAATGAGATCATGTCCTTTGCAGGAACATGGATGAAGCTGGAAATAATCATTCTCAGCTAACTAACACAGGAAAAGAAAACCAAACACTACATGTTCTTCCTTATAAGTGGGAATAGAACACATGGACACAGGGAGGTAAACAACATATATCAGAGCCCGTCAGGAGGTGGGGGCAAGGGGAGGCAGAGCATTAGGACAAATACCTAATGCGTGCCGGGCTTAAAACCTAGATGATGGGTTGATAGGTACAGCAAACCACCATGGCACATGTATTCCTATGTAACCTGCACGTTCTGCACATGTATCCCAGAACTTAAAGTAAAATTTTTAAAAATTAACATATAAAAATCAATCAATGTAATATGCTACATTTTGTAGAATAGATGACAAAAACCATATGATCATCACAACAGACAGAGAAAAACCATTAGACAAAATTCAACACCTTTGTTTTGAAAAAAAGAACACTAAGCAAGTTGGAAATAAAATGGAATTTTCTCAACCTGATAAAATTCACCTGTTAAACCCCACAGCTAACATTTTACATAATGATAAAAGACTGGATACCCCCTCTTAAGATCAACTACAGTCCAAAGATGTCTGATTTTATCACTTATAGTCAACATTATATTGGAGTTCTAGCCAAGGAATTGAGGTAAGAAAAAGAAACTAAACTCATCCAGATTAGAAAGGAAGAAGTAAACCTATCCCTTCATAGATGACATGATACTGTGTATAGAAAATTCTAAGAAATCCACGAAAAGAAAACTATTAGAACTAATAAACATTTTCAGCAAGGTTTCAGGTTACAAGATCAATATACAAAAATCAATTGCATTTCTATATACTAGCAATAAAAAATATAAAATTGAAAAATTTTAAATTCCATTATATATTTTAACAAAATTCCATATTCCATAATAGCAGCAAAACAATAATATTTTTAGAATATTAATCTAATATTATTGAATATTAGATTAATATTAGAATATTAATATTCTAATTTTAATATTCTAATATTAATCTAATATTACTGAATATTCTAAGATTAGTAATATTCTTAGGAGTAAATACAACAAAGAATTACAGGACAGGAACACTGAAAACTACAGAACACTGCTAAAAATTAAAGAAGAACTTACCACATGGAAAACAGTCTACATTCATGAATCAGACTTAATATTGTTAAGCTGGCAGCATTCTCCAAACTGATTTACAGCTTCAATGCAATCCCTCTAAAAATCCCAGTTCCCTCTTTTGCAGAAATTCAGTTTATCCTAAAATTCATATGGAAATGCAAGGAACACAGAAAAGCCAAAAATCTTGAAAAAGAAAGCCGAAGTTGAAAGACACATACTTCCTGATTTCAAAACTTCCTACAATGCTACAACAATCAAGACAATTGGTACTAGCATAATGACGTATTCCCAGGACCAGTTCTAACTGGCCTTACTCCATTAATAATAGGATGTCAAGTTATTTTGTAGGCACACAGCCAAAAAGTTGTAAGTCACACAGCCAAAGCAAATGCAGAAAAGAAGACGTCAACCTTGAATAACACCCAGAAGTAAAATTTTACTCCTGCCCCACCACAGAAGCAAAGGGTCAAG
The DNA here is from genome assembly GCA_004027835.1 of Alouatta palliata. Taxonomy (NCBI): domain Eukaryota; kingdom Metazoa; phylum Chordata; class Mammalia; order Primates; family Atelidae; genus Alouatta; species Alouatta palliata. Next base: position 51,531 of record PVKV010001243.1, read on the forward strand.
ACGTGACTGAAACCTGAGGGCCCAAACATTTTCAAAAGCAAAAAACCTGAGCTCAGGCATGTCCACTGTTAAGACCCCTTACCATACCTTACCATAAATGGTCTTGTTTAAATCCTTCCAGTTAAAACCTGCCCTACCAGTGCTTCTGCATACCAGCTTGACCTCCCTAACCCATAAAACTTGTCCCAGATCCCAGATGGGGAGACAGATTTGAGCTTTGCCTCCTGTTTTCTTGCAAGTCAACCTCACAATAAAGTTTTTGCTTTTCTCAAAAATCAGTTCCATAATATTAGTTTCTCTATCTGTCAGGCAGCAAGCACATTGCTCAGTAACAATGATAGAAATACTGATCAACGGAATAAAGAGTCCAGAAATAAAGTCTTATAGTTATCATCAATTAATTTTAGACAAGAGTGCCAAGGTGATTCAAGGGGGGAAGAAAAACACTTTTCAACAAACGATGCAGGGACAACAAGATATCCATATCCAAAAGAATAAGTTAGGACCCATATTTTGCATCATATACAAAAATGGACTCAAAATGAATGAAAGACCTAAATTAGAAAATTCTTAAAGGCAAACATAGAGTAAAAAATTGTCATAATCTTAGATTAAGCAGTTATTTCTTAAATATGACACCAAAGCACAGCAACAAAAGAAAAAAGAAATAAATTACACTTTATCAAAATTAAAATCCTATGTCCTTCAAAGGACACAGCCAAGAAAGTGAAAATAAAATTCTCAGAATGGATTAAAATATTAGCAAATAGTATTTCTGTTTCAGGACTTGTATCCAGAATAATAAAGAGCTCTTATAATTAAATAATAAAAGGAAAACTCAATTAACAAATTGGCCAAGAATTTTAATACACATTTTTTCATAAGGGATATAAAAATAGCTAATAAACATATATAAAAATGCTCAACATCATTAGTCACTATGGAAATGAAAATCAAAACCGAGAGATACCACTTACTACTCAATAGAATTTGTTAGGGGTTGAATTATGTCCCATCTGAAATTCAGATGATGATGTTCTCACCCCAGTATCTTAAAATATGACCTTTTAAAAATACAACAATTGTAGGTGTAATTAATTAATGCAAGGGTGGCATCCAACAATCATCTTTTAATAAGCCCTCCAGGCAATTCTGAGGCAAGTTTAGGTTTCAGAATCATTGGATTATACACAAAAATGTGAAGAATTCAGCAGTGGTTTCTTTCCAATATCTGAGCAGCATATTTCCACTTCATCCACACTTGCCTTTGAAAGCTATGCCAGGAAACCATTATCAATCTGGTTTTCTCCATACATTATATTTAAGGAAAGAAAGCTTATTACATTATGTACTTCAATGTCAATCAAGATTTATGGGGCACCATTGTGGACATTTTAGAGAAAAGAGATTTGGCAGCTATTTCACTTTAAGGGATCTTGCTTTAATTCCATTAATTAATGCAGTGGCCTTCTCACGTACTTCTCCAACTCCCTCGTAAAACTCTTCTACATCTTTCCTTAGTAGCATCTTTGCAAACAAAGATGGAAGAATAAGAGAATTTTCCACTACAAAATATCTGGCAGAAAAGAGAAATTAATGTGCAGAGCACCTACATGTAGCAGATGCTCTCATAAGTGTGTTCATATATAATCACTAAAACTTTTATTGAATCCTACAGAGAATTAAAAGACCTACAGAATTATTTTTATACTTCTTAGGTATATATATCATGCTTCAAGAAACGTTACCTCAGCATTCAAAAAAGTCCAGGATTCAAATTTAACAGAATTCCTTGTTTAAATAGAGCGGAGCTGTAGAGCATTAGAGTTGAAACAGAGCTTGGAAGAGTTTGTAACTTAACTCTCTGCCCTGTCTATATCTGATGAATCTGAGCTTTCAGGGTGCCCTACAAATAAGAGAAAATGAGGAGAGGCAATGAGAAATTGGGCGCAGGTTTTATGAAGCTATTTGTTTTATTCTTAAAACCAAACACCTCACCTTGGTTGTGCAAGTCAATTTTTTTGTTAGTTTAAATATAAATGATGAAATAAAAAGGGATTGGTACTGTGGTAGACAGGGATGGGGGCAGATCTTTCCGGCTAAAGAGGCAGCAGAGAAGGACTGAGTCATTTCTGAAAGTTCAGTAATACTTTTCTTCAAAGATTCTTCTGTTCCAAAATTGGAAGCCTTAGTCATGGGAGTTCTAGAGGTGCTGCAGTTGGGACAGGGACATAGTGTGGCAATTGTTAGCTCAGCAGCTGTTCCTGAGAGTTCACTCTGTGCCTGTGATTTGCTCCTTCCTAAGCCAGAAGTGCTGTTGGAAGTCCTCCTATTCAGAGGTTCTCAGTTCTGGCCACACTTCAAGGTCATCCAAAGAGCTTTGGAAAAGATGCAGTGCCGGCTTTCAGACCCACCAAGTCAGAATGGGGAAAGTGGAAGACCCCAGAACCCAGAATATCTAAAAAAGTCTCACAAATGATTCTAATGGTCAATTAGGGTTGATGACAAGTAACCTAACAAAACCCTTTCATTTCACAAATGAGGAAATGAAAGTTTATAAAGGAAATGTGACTAGCTCAAGGTCACACAGCAATTAAATGTTAGACCACCAGTTATTCAACTGAGTTTTCCTCAGCACTTAAATTCAGGCAGAACCAGAACCCACAAGTGTCCCCTGATTCCTTCCTCTGCTGCTACTGCCTTACTTTACTTTCATTTCTTACAACAATCAGCAATGACTAATCACTGTAATAATTATAATAACCAAAACAATTAGCACTTAGCAAGCGCTTTCTTTATGTAGGCATCTGGCTAAGTGTTTTACAGGCATCACATTGGATCACATAAACCTATTATTATTATCCCCATTTTACCTATAAACTCAGAAGACCAAATAACTCGCCCAAAACTCCACAACTAGAATATCCCAGCCAGAATTTGCATCTTACACCCTTAGCCACTTCATCAGACAGCCTCCCAAGAGGCCATCCCAAACATTGCTTCTAAGAACAGAGGGCTGTTCTACAGTATTTATAGAGAAAGAAAAGCTTGTCTTAAATTGCTCTTCTTTCAGAGCCACCTGACTTAGCCACCATGATGGAACCAAATAGTTACCAGAGGGCCCCGACAAGGCTAATGCAATCATGCACACAAATCTGAAAGTAACTCATAACATTGTTTTGAACTGTTCAACTATGATGCCTTCATCCTAAGACTTTAAAACCAGGGCATCCTCAATGACTGTCTATCCAAAAGAAAACATGGAAAAATTACCCCACACTGTTCAATCCATGTTTTAAGAACAGCTATCCGTGGACAGTAGGAGTATAGAGTTGTTTTGTGACTTTCTACTCTCCTCCTTATATTCTCAATTTTTTCTGTGATAAGCATGTATGACAATGGGGGTCATAACAAAACTTTGATTTTCTTGTTAAATTGCCTGAGGCACTATACCAAATGTTGGAGAATCTTGGAGGGTCTCAGGAAATGGGAACGTCTCAGGTCCCATTTCCTAAGAATCAAAGGCATTGTGACAATCAGGCTGCCATAATCAGTGTTTATGCTTGGCTGAAGCTCCGTGATCAGCTTCTGAACAAGATAACTAACCTACTGATGAAAGTTTTCCTGGAAGGCTGGAGAAGCCTTGATCTGATAGCAGTTTTCTGCTCGCCTCCTCAGACCGTGACCTGGAGGCTCAACACAGCATAGGCTGGGCACGAATGCCAAGAATCAAAGTCAATGGTATGACCTCCCCTTTCCTGCCATTCTGCTCCTGCCAGCAGATCCCAGACCTCTCACTCAACCTGTCCCCCTGTGCATCATTCCCTCGAGTTCACCTCCCATCACTTCCTTCTACCTACCCAAGGTAGATTGACTGCAGGTGCTCAGAGGGAGGAGCAGCACTAGCAGAAGAAAGGGAAAGTCATGACCACTACAGAGCTTTCACCACCTGCCAGTGTGCCAAGTCCCTTACATTTAAATCTCACACTAGTCCATGGGCGAGGTATTAGCACCATCCCTGTTTTAGACAGAAAGAGACTAAAGCCAGAGAAGCTTATTACCTTGTCCAAGTGGCAGAGCTGCCTTACCTGCCAAACTCTGTTCTTTTTGCTAAACAATGCTGCCTCCCACAGGAAATTTACAACCATGACCCTACCTGCAGAATAGGATTGGCTCTAACAGAAATGAGGATCTGAGAGCCCGAGAAGAGTTCTTGTTTCTCCAGGTGGTACAAAAGATTCAAGACCAGAATAGGGCACAGTTATTCCCAAGTGCTGGGATAAAATGAGTCAGGTAAGAGGGCACACGGCAGAAAGAGGTGAAAACGCAACTGTATTTGGTGGTTAAATCCAGTTTGTCAGTTGTCAGCCTACTTCTGGTGTCACACCTCTGTGCTGACATCCCTCTCTAAACCTATACCATTCTCACAAAGAGCAACTATGTTTCAAAGTTCCTGTTAATTAAGCAACATCACCTTCATAATGTGTCCCTCTCCAGGGAAAATTCTCATACCCTAAATCCTCTTGCCTAAAAGCACTTAGATCTTGAGGGGTAATTACACTCATCATTTGAATTTTACAGCTGTCAAGTCCCATAGGGCAGGCTGTGCGGGCTCACAGAAAACAGGCAGGTTAACTCAGCTATTAATTCTCAAATTTGAGGCTATCAGAACCTGTGTTTAAGGTAAATACTGCCACCTTGTGGGAGAAGTGAGTGATTGGTGAGAGTCACTGAGGAAATTAGGGTTATCTTAGTAGAATCTTAAAATCAGATACTCTTCAGACTGAAGGAAAGCTTAGAAATCATTAATTCATCAACCTAGAAAATATTTATTGAGCACATACTAAGTGCTAAAAACACTTATGAGCACATAGGGTATATCAGTGAACAAAACAAAGATCTCTGTCCTTCTAGGAATTTACACTTCACTGGAACAAGACTTACAATAAACACAATATGTAAGTTATAAAACATGTTAGAAATTTATAAGTTCTATAAGAAAAAGGTAAAATAGAGTAGAATGAGTGTCAGGAGTGATGGGAGAGGAGGTATCAGTGGTGTTAAATAGGGTGGCATTAAATAGGGTGGACATATTTGAGTAAAGAATTGAAGGAAGCAAGGGACTTAGCTCCACAAACATCCCAGGAACATTCTAGGCAGAAGGAGCATGCATCACAAAGATCTCAGTGCCTGAAATTTGGGGATAAAAGACTACAAAGTGTAACTGCTCAGATGATGGGTGCACCAAAATTTCACCAATCACCACCAAAGAACTTACTCATGTAACCAAACACCACCTGTTCCCCAAAAAGATATGGAAATCAAAATTAAAAAAAAAAAAAAAGCAAAGAAGCCAGTGTGAGTGGAAGTAGTAATAGACAGAAATGAGGTCAGAAAGGTAAAGAGGGCAGACCTGAGACTTCATTAACTATTTCAGGAATTTGGCTTCTACTCCTGGTGAAGTGAGGAGCCAGAGAGGATTTTGAGTACAAGAAGTACATGATATTACTTAAGTTTCAGAGCACTGCCCCGGCTGCTTTGTTGAGTGTAGTCTGAAACAGAGAAAAGGCAGAGATCGGGATTTCAGTGTTCTCTGGGCAAGTGCAGTGATTTGGACTAGGGTGGTAGCAGTAGAGATGGGGACAAGTAACAGGTTCTGGGTTCACTGTGAATTTCCTAATGGTTTGGAAATGTTACAGAAAACAAAGAGTCGAGACAATCCCAAGATCTGATGCCTGAGACACTGGAAGGTTGGAGCTGCCATCCACCAGAATGGGGAAGGCTTTGGGTAGAGGTGTCACTGATCAGCAGAGTTGATCACTTCCCCCTGCTTAATGTACTTTCTACTCACTAATTCTACGAGATCAACCCCTACTTCTACCCTAAACATTAACTAGAAATGGATCAGAGATGTAAAGCACAAGCCATATAAGAAGAAAAAATAACAAATGGGAACTTAACTAGATTTTTTTTAAAAACTTTGCTTTTTAAACATTTCCATTAAAGAAAATGGAAAGGTGAGTCACAAAATGAAAGAAAATATTTGTAATACACATCTGAAAAAGGACTTGTTTTCAGAATACATAAACTTCCTACAAGTCAGTAATAATAACAAAAAACTAATTTTTCTTATTACTTTTAAATGACACATAATTGCACATATTTATGGGGTGAAGGATGACATTTCAATACATGCGTACAATGCATAATGATTGAATCTGGGTAATTAGCATATCATCATCTCAAAGGTTTATCATTTCTTTGTGCTGGTAATGTACAAAGTTTTCTCCTCTCACTATTTGAAAATATATGATAAATTATTGTTCACTATAGTCACCTTACAATGCTATAGAACACTAAAACTAAAACTTATTTCTCCTAACTATATATAATTTTGTATTCATTAATCAACCTCTATTTCCTCTCCTCCCTACTCTTCTCAGCTTCTAGTAACCATTGTTCTACTTTCTACTTCTCTAGGATCAAATTTTTTAGCTCCCACGTGTAAGGGAGAATATATGAAACTTGCCTTTCTGTGCCTGGCTTATTTCACTTAACATAATGTCTTCCAGGCTCATGCTTGTTGCCACCAATGATAGGATTTTACTCTCTTTTACGGCGGCATTCCTCTGTGTATATATACCACATTTTCTTTATTCATCTATTGATAGACACTTAGGTGGATTCCATGTCTTCATTACTATAAATGAAACTGCGGTAAGGATGGGAGTGCAGATATCTCTTTGACATATGATTTTATTTTCTTCGGATATAAGTCCACTAGTGAGATTACTGGATCATATGGTAGTTCTATTTTTAGCCTGTTAAGAAACTTCCATACTGCTTTCCACAATAGCTGTACTAATTTACATTCCTACCAACAATGTGTGAGAATTTTCTTTGTCACTTATACACTGTTGGTGGGAATGTAAATTAGTTCAGCCACTGTGAAAAATCAGTTTGGAGATTTCTTAAAGAACTATTAATAAAAACTGAAATACCATTCAACCTAGCAATCCCACTACTGGGTATATGCCCAAAGGAAAATAAATTGTTCTACCAAAAAAGACATGCCCTTACATGTTCATTACAGCACTATTCACAATAGCAAAGACATGGAATCCACCCAGGTGCCCATCAGTGGTAGATTGCATAAAGAAAATGTGGTGGTACATACACACCATGGAATGTACCTTAAAAAGAAGAATCAAATCATGTCTTTTGCAGCAACATGAATGCAGCTGGAGGCCATTATTCAAAGCAAGTTAACACAGAAATAAAACCAAATACTACATTTTCTTACTTATAAATGTGAGCTAAACATCGGGTACACATGGACATGAAAAACGGGAATGATAGACAGTGGGGAGTATAAAAGGAGGGAGGGAAGGGAAGGAAGGTTGCAAAACCACCTGTTCGGTACTGGAAGGGTTGTAAAACTACCTGTTGGATACTATGCTCGCTACCTGGGGAGTAGGTTCAATCATACTCCGAAACTCCATCATCATGCAATATTACCCTTGTAACAGACTTGCACATGAACTCCCGAATCTAAAGTAAAAGCTGAAATTTTTTTTAAGTTTCCTTTTATCTGCAGCCTTGCTAGCTTTGTTGTTTTTTCCCCTTTTTGATAATAGCCATTCTAGCTGGGGTGAGATTATATTTCACTGTGATTTTGATTTGTGTTTCCCTAATCATTATTCATATAGAGCGTTGTTTCAAATACTTAGTGGCCATTTAATGTCTTCTTTTGAGAAATGTCTGTTCAGATCAATTGCCCATTTTAAAAATCAGATTATTTGGCTTTTTGCTGTTGTTTAAGTTTCTTGTATATTCTGGATATTAATTCTTTGTCAGAGAAACCACTTGCAAATATTTTCTCCCATTCTGTAATTTGTCGTACCACTCTGTTGATTGTTTCCTTTGCTGCACAGAAATTTTTAGTTTGATGCAATTCCGTTAGTCTATTTTTGCCTTTGTTGCCTGTGTTTTGGAGGTCTTATCCATAAAATCTTTGCTCAGAACATTTCCCTTATGTTTTCTCTTAGTAGTTGCATAATTTGGGGTCTTACATTTAAGTCTTTGACTCACTTTGAGTTGCTTTTTGTATATTATGATAGATGGGGCTCTAGTTTCATTCTTCTATATATGAATATCCAGTTTCCCCAACAACATTTATTGAAATGGATGCCCTTTTTTCAGTTTATGTTTTTGGTACTGTTGTAGAAAATCAGTTGGCCGTAAATACGTGAATTTATTTCTGGGTTCTCTATTCTGTTCCATTGGTTTATGTGTCTGTTTTAATGCCAGTACAAAGCTGTTTTACTAATAGCCTTATAGTGTATTTTAAAGTAAAGTAATGTGATCCCTCTACTTCTTTTTGCTCAGAAATGCTTTGGCTTGGCCAGGAGCAGTGGCTCATGCCTGTAATATCAGCACTTTGGGAGGCTGAGGCTGGTGGATCACTTGAGGTCAGGAGTTTGAGACCAGGCTGGCCAACATGGTGAAACCCTATCTCTGCTAAAAATAGGGTATGGTAGTGCATGCCTGTAATTCCAGCTACTGAGGTGGCTGAAGCAGGAGAATCACTTGAATCCAGGAGGCAGAGATTACAGTGAGCTGAGATCATGCCACTGCACTCCAGCCTGAGTGACAGAGGAACACTCTGTCTCAAAAATAAAATAAAATAAAACAAATAATTGTTTTGGTATTTGGGGTCTTTTATGGTTCCTAACAAATTTAATAATTTTTTTCTATTTCTATGAAAAATGTCATTGAAAATTCGATAGGTATTGCATTGAACCTGTAGATTGCTTTCGGTAGTATGGAATCTTAACAATACTAATTTTTCCAATCCATGAACATGGGATAGCTATCCAATTTTTATGTCCTCTTTAATTTATTTTATTAGTGTTCTAGAGATCTTTCACCTCTTTGGTTAAATTTACTCCTAGGTGGGTGGTTATTTTTTTATAGCTATTGTAAGTGGGGTTCTGTTTTTTATTTGTTTTACAGACAGTTTATTATTGGTGTATAGAAATGCTACTGATTTTTATATGTTGATTTTGTATCTCACAGCTTCACTGAATTTGTGTATAAATTCTAAGAATTTTTTGGTGGAGTCTTTAGATTTTTCTACATATAAGATAATGTCATCTGCAAACATGGTCAATTTGACTTACTCCTTCCAATTTGAATATCTTTTATTTCCTTCTCTTCCCTAATTGCTCTGGTTAGAACTTCCAGCACTATTAGTACTAGTACTGTGGAATAAGAGTAGCAAGGGTGAGCATTCTTGTCCCTTTCCAGTTTTTAGAGAAAAAACTTCCAATGTTTTCCTGTTCAGTACAATGTTAGCTGTGGATTTGTCATATATGGGCTTTATTAAGATGAAGTGTGTTCCTTCTTCTAAACCTAATTTTTTGAGAGTTTTTATCATGGAAGGATGTTAAATCTTATCAAATGTTTTTCTGCATCTATTGTTGTGATCATATGATATTTGGCCTTCATTCTGTTGATGGGTTGTATTATGTCTATTGATTTGCATATGTTGAACCCCTCTTGCATCCCTAGAATAAATTCCTCCTGGCTAAAGTAAATAATCTTTTTAATGAGCTGTTGGATTCAGTTTGCTAGTATTTTGTTGAGGAATTTTCCATTTATGTTCATCAGGGATATTGGCCTACAGTATTCTTTTGCTGTTGTTGTATCTTTGTTTGGTTTTTGTATCAGGCTAATTCTGGCCTTGTAGAAGAAGTTTAGAAGGATTCTCTTCCCTTCAATTTTTTGGAATAGTTTGAGAAGAAATGGTGTTAAAAGTTGGTAGAATTTAGTAGTAAAGTCATCGAGTCTTAAGCTTTTTTTTTTTTTATTGGGAAACTTTTTATTGTTATTTAATAAACATTATTGTTGAGATTCCTCAAAGCTTCTTTTTCACTTGTTCAGATTTTGTATTTTTTCCTGGTTCAATCTTGGTAGGTTGTAGGTGTCCAGAAATTTATCCATCTCCTCTGGGTTTTCCAATTTGTTGGTGTTCATAATAGTCTCCTGATCCTTTGTATTTCTGTGTATCAATTGTAACATCCCCTTTTTCATTTATTTGGGTCTTCCTTCCTTTTTCTTAGTCTAGGTAATGCTTAGTCAATTTTTAAAAAAAAAAACAACTTTTCATTTTGTTGATCTTTTGTGTCACTTTTCCAACCTATTTTATTTATTTCTGTTCTGATCTTTATTATTTACTTCCTTCTCCTAATTTGCAGTTTGGGTTTTTGTTTTGTTGTTTTGCTTTTGTAGTTTCCTGAGATTCACTGTTAAGTGGTTTGTTTTAAATCTTTCTACTTTTTTGATGTAGACAGTCATTACTATGAACTTTTCTCCTAGTACTTCTTTTATTGTGTTCCATAGATTTTGGTATGTTGTATATCAATTTTTATTCATTAACATGTTTTCAATAAGTTTTTTTTATTTTTCTCACTCTCTTACAGGCTAAGAGTTTTTAAGGATTTAGTGTGGGAGTTTATTAGAGGTTTAGACTCCTTTTGTGGGGTTTTTTACCCTTCTTCCCTATTGGGGAAGTATATCTCCCATGATGATTCAAAATATCAAATTCTCACTTCTCAAGTCTCTTTCATAGTTTCAGGTAACTGTGTGGCCCGGTTCTGGCCAGGGAAATTTAAGGAGAAGCCTAGAGAGGGTTGAAGGAGGGCTGCTAGGAAATATGTTATTTGGGGACAAAAAGAGACTTGAAATGAGGGTGTGTTCTTGCTCTTCTCCCTGCCTTCTCTTCCAGGTATATGAGGACATAATGCAGCAACCTTGTGACAAAAAGCTGAAACCCACCCCAGGGAGACAGAAGAGTGGAAGGAAAGAGCCTCAGCCATCACTGAGCTGCTGAACCAACCCTTTGACCACCCTGCTTTTGGATGTCTTATTGTATGTGTCAAATATATTTTAAAGTGGCCAGGCACTATGACTCATGCCTGTAATCCCAGCACTTTGGGAGGTCAGGGTGGGAGCACTGCTTGAGGCCAGGAGGTTGAGACCAGCCTGGGTAACAGAGTCAGACCTCATCTCTATAAAACATTTGTTTAAAATTTAAAATACATTTTAAACCTTTTCAGTTGAGTTTTCTATGACTTGCAGCCAAAAGCATCTTAAATTGGTATACCTGTTGTTTTTTGTTGAATTTTATCCACCCAAAGATGTTGAAATCCTAACCCCCAGTACCTCAGAATATGACCTTATTTGGAAATAAGGTTTTCCAGATGATCAAGTTAAGTTGAGGTCATTAGGGTGAACTTAATCCCATACAACTGGGTCCTTATAAAAAGGGGAAATTTGGACATAGAGACAAACACAAATAGAGAGAAGGCAATATGAAGACCCTGGGACAACACCATCAACAAGACAAGGAATGCCTGAGGTTACTAGCAGTTTGGAGGAGGGCATGGAGCAGATTATCTCTCACAGCCTTCAGAAGGCACCAACTCTTCTGACACCTTGATTTTAGACTTCCAGCCTACAGAACTGTGAGATAGTACACTGCTATCGTTGAAGCCACCGGGCTTGTTGTACTTGATCAGGACAGCTGCAGCACACTAGCACTCCCAGTAAGGTGAAGATGGCACACCTCACAACCTTAGTTATTCCACCTCAGTCTTTCTGTTAAACACAGTGGGAAAAAATCATATGCACAAGTAGATGTGTATGTTTTAGCATTGTTTATGCCAGCAAAGACTGACAAAATGATAATTGACTAATTAATAAATAGATAATAAATGATTTGTGTGGTCATTCAATAGGATACTATATAGCACTTAAAATTGATGAACCAGAGTTTATATATTAGCATGGGTAAATCTCAAAAGTGATGTCATTAAAATCACTGAAATATATTGTTAGCTAGAAAAGCAAAGTTCACCCTACAGGACAAAAACACATAGTAAATGCAAATAAAGATTAAACTGAGGTAACATGCCCTCCTTATCAGACTGGCAAAAATAAAAATCAGAAAATTTGAAGATACTCTGTGTAGTATGGGTATGGGGAAATAGGAGTTCTCATTGCTTCAAGAAGATAATTGCCTTGTGAAGAGAAGTTTGACAATTTTCTCAAAATTAAAAGTAACATATGCTTTAACTTAGCAATTCTACTTCCAGAATTCTATCTTATACACAGATCCACCCATGTATACATACAGAAGGATTTCATTGCAGCATTGTCTATAATGTTGCCAAAGGTTTAAAACAATCTGAATGTTCATAGATACAAGTCCAAAGTATAGCAAATTCATAAAATAAAATCTACGTAATTATTAGAATGAAACATAGCTACACTGATCATCAACATACGTGGTAGAATGAAAAGAAAGTAAGACATGGAAGAGATACTATGTGTGGAAAAAATATACGGATATATGTGTATATATGCAGAGAATATTTCTAAAAAGATATGAGAAAAACAAGAAGCAGTATTTGCCTCTGAGACAGGAGAAAAGGAAATTGGAGGAAGGGGTATTTTGATTTTATCTGTAACATGTTATTTCTTCAAAACCTAGAAACAATATGCAATATTTAAAACAAATATGGCAAATTTTTATTGTCTGTTAACTCCATGTGGTGGGCAAATGGGGATATGTACTACTATTCCATGAACATTTCAGTGTGTTTAAAATGTTAATAATTTAACATTTTTAATTTTAAAAAGGAAAAATTGAGAGGAGATTGACTGAGAAATATTGAAGGAGGATATGATGATACTGAAGGAGGAAAAGGAGTTCCCTCAAATAGGAAAAATGAAGAAAGCCAGACCTGGGGAATACAAAGTATACAGTTTTCAGAGGTAAATTGATATGTTCAGATCCTGGAGTTCAAAAGCACCTTTGAAAAAATGTTATATAGAAGTATTAACACATAAAAGCAGGTCCCCAAAAAGTGAATAACTAAATCTTAAATGGCTTTGTGTGTGTGTATGTGTGTGTGTGTGTGTGTGTGTGGTTTTAAATCTCTCTCAGTTTCAACAAGGTGTTTTCAGACCTTCTTTGCCCTTAAGAATTCCCATGGAGATCTAATTACCGCTAACTTAGACACTGCTACAGACAATTTAACTCATAAACTATCTCTCCTAGGAACCAAGATAATCAATGAAGCAATTTTATTATGGATTTCACAATATTTTATCTATGAAGTACCAAATTCACAAATAGCTTTAAAATATTTGCTTGATAGTCATAGAGAAAATGAACATCTGGACGAAATCAGGCAAATATGGATCATGGCCAGCGAAAAATATGCCCTGGGAAATTGATAACGTCTCTTCAGATCAGACTTGACTAATTGCTTCAAAACATCCAAAGGCCAAAAATGTAGAATAACTGTCTACAATGTGGATGCACCATGTTTGATGGATTCTAGCAGGAAGCACACAATTGAGCTTAGCAATTTCTTAAAATATCACATAATAGAAAAAAACTTAATCGTATCTATAAGAATACTTATGCTGAGGCTGTCCACTTAAGCAGGTATATATCTTCCTTTTGTGGATCTCCTTGTTAATTTTTTTAAATTGTAGTTTTCTCCACTATTTAGAATTCTACTTTGGGGCTTACGTGATTTTACATTCTTTTCTATATTTTTGTATTTATCTAAATGTTCTACAATGGGCATGTTTTACCTTCATAATTAAAAAAAAGAGTTATTAGAGGAAAAAAGAATGTTAGCCTCTTGCTACATTTACTCTTTAAATTTCTGACCTCAGTTTTCACCATTTTTCATCTTTAAAAACAAGATTCTTATCATCCCCCTTTTTCCAGAATAGTAATATTTTTACTGGTAATATTTTGCTGAACAAAGATAATCTCCTACTCCCTATTAAGATCAAGTATAAAACTCTGTGAATATTACCATTCCTCCCCTTTCAGCCCCTTTCTGTGAAACACACACACACACACACACACACACACACACACAAAACTAATTTTTGTTTTCACCTACTGTTAAGTTTCTTGTTTTTTTCTCAGCATCTTACATACATATTTTTCACCACCCCTTTATTTCAGAAAACTGTCTTTGTGGTTTTCTGACCTGATCTACTTCTTCTGCTTTTTTTTTGAGATGGAGTCTTTCTCTGTCACCCAGGCTGGAGTGCAATGGCATGATCTTGGCTCACTGCAGCCTCCACCTCCCAGGTTCAAGCGATTCTCCTGCCTCAGCCTTCCAAGTAGCTGGGATTACAGATGCCTGCCATACCCAGCTAATTTTTGTATTTTTAGCAGAGATGGGGTTTTAGAATGTTAGTCAGGCTGGTCTTAAACTCCTGACCTTAGGTGATCCACCCACCTAGGCCTCCCAAAGTGCTGGGATTACAGGCGCCTGGCCTGACCTGATCTATTTCTAAGAGTTTCCTTTAATGGCAAGAATAATGCCTAGACAATTCTAAATGCACTTACTGTGTCAAAAAATTCAACTGATACCTATTTAACTGACTCACTATTTAACTGACTCACTATACTAAATCAACACTATTCATTCCCTCTATAAAAGCAAGTTTTCTGTCTTCTACACAGCTAATAAACTACTCTTTTGCACATCCAAGAATTTTTGTTTCTATCTACTTTATTTTTCTATTTATAAACATGGTCCTGTTTGTTGCTTTCACTTATATGATTTAATTAAATTGTGCACAAAACTGAATAAGTAGAAAAAGAAAAACCTTTTTTTTTCCTATGAAAACTAAGTTTCATGTTTTGGAAAACATCCAGCCCCTACTTCATTTCTGTTTGTGTTCTCCTGGCCAGCAAAACCCCTTGCAAGAGTTGTTTATGTGCAACAGTCTCTAATTCCTCTCTCTTCTCATTTGTTTTTTTCTTGAATTTGTTTCACATAGGCTTTCATCAATACCACTCCTCCCAAATTGACCTTGTCAAGTCACCAATCCACTGGTCAATTTCCAGTCTTCATCTTACTCGGCCAATCAGAATCACTTGAATTAGCTGATTATACCCACTCTTTCTGAAATGTTTTCTTCCCTTGTGTCTGTTGACTTCCAAATATGTACTCCAGCCCAGACTTCTCTCCAGGACCTGCATACTCATATGAACCAGTCTTCTGGTCAACATCTCCACTAAAACAGTAGTCTCCCTTACCTGCCAGGGTTATGTTCCAGGTCCCCCAGTGATGCCAGAAACTGCAGATAGTACTAAACCCTTTGTATATGTACTGCTTTTTCAATCTGATAACTGAGATGGCTACTAAGCAAGTAGCCATCTACTTGCTTAGCCAAGTAACAGGCAGGTTAAATATGCAGCATGGATATTCTGGACAAAGGGATGATTCACATACAGGGTAGAAGAGAGCAGGACATCATTCTCTCTCTGATAAATGGAAATTCATTTCTTCAGTACCTCTGCCCCAGAATTTTGGAAGCATTGTTGTTTATTCTTTTTTCTCACATTCCATATATAAACCCATAGCAAATCACATGGGATCTACTTTCCAAACGTGTCCAGAATCCACCCACTTTTCAACATCATCCATTACTATCCAAGCCAAAATCATCTCTTATCTGAATTACTGAAGAGCTTACAAATGGCTTCCAGGCTGATGTCCTTGTCCTGCTACCATCTATTCTCAATGCAGCAGCCAGAGAGAGTCTTTAATTAAGGCATTGGAAACTGGTACATAGTATTTTGACTACACATCACTAGTGGGATAAATCCTGTATCCCAAAGACCAAAAGAACCATACAGAAAACTGATATCATCAGTATACATTTCATTAGCAATTATATATATATATATATATATATATATATATATACACACACACACACACGTATATATAAAACAATTGTGTACAACATATATATGGGAAGTAAATACATAATTATATTAATGTCATTGGGAACTAAGATTTTCAGTGTAAAAGAGAAACAAGCATAAAATTAAAATGTTAAATAAAAACTTTGTGCCCTTTACTATGAAGAGAAATTATCAATGTGAGCTCATAATTTGTCTCTTTCTCAAAATGGATATATTTTCTAGCATTTGATACTAAAAATATCAGAAAGTTATAAAAACACAATAGTAAGGTAAGCAGCACTACTGGAGAGAGGTCTAGGCTGGAGACATAAATTTGAAAGTCAACAGTGTATACGGACTCAAGGAAAGAAAACGTTTCAGAAAGAGGGGGTGTAACAGCTAGTTCAAGTAATTCTGATTGGCCATGCTCTCAGTTGACAGATAATAAAGGGATGCAATTGGCCAAATCCAGAAGGTGGGAAGTTCTAGAAGATGAATTGCCCAGTCTGTTGAATAAATTGATATGCATTCTTAAATGGAGAAGGGAAATGGTTGTAAATTAAAAGAAATTTAAGATACATATCTTTTTAAAGCAATCTGCAAATCTTGATTAGAACAAATCGATTATTGAACTACATTTTAAAGAAAATCATGGAAAATTAAACATATGGTCAATATTGGATGGTATGAAAAATTACTCAGTTGTGTCAGGTAGGATGACATCATGATAGTTGTGCTTTTTAATGTTCTTTTTTAGAGATACAGACTGAAAGATTTACAGACTGAAAGATTTAGAGATATAGACTAAAACATTTACAGGCAAAACTATATAAAGCCTGGAATTTGCTTTAAAGTACACTTTTTTTTTAAGTGGGAAATAGGTGAAATAAGAACAGCAGAATGTTGATAGCTGTTGAACTCAGGTACCGGGTAAGTAGGGGTTAATTGTATTATTCACCCTAGTTTTACATATCTTTGAAATTTTCCATAAGAGAAACCTCCAAACACATTGGCTGGTTTGCTGCTTTTCAAGGCCTTTGCACATATCATTCCTTTTACCTAGGATGCTCTCCTCAGATATTTCTATGTTTTGCTTTCCCTCTTTCCTTAGGTCTTTGCTAAAATGTCACTTTCCAATAAAGCCTTCTGTTTCAGTCACTTTCTGTTGCTTATAGAAGAATACCTGAAACTGGGTAATTTATTCCAAAAATGAATTGATTCCTTACAGTTATGGATGCTAAGAAGTCCAAGGTTCACGGGGTACATCTGGTGACAGCCTTCTTGCTTATCAGAACTCTGCAGAGTCTTGAGGCAGGGCAGGGCATCACACGGTGAGGAGGGTGAGCGTGCTAGCCCAAGTCCCTTTCCCTCTCCTTGTAAAGCCTGCAATTTCATTCCAATGATAACCTATTGATCCATTAACCCATTAGCATACTAATATGTTACAAGAATACCTAAAATGTGAAAATAAGGCAAAAAGATGGGCAGCATGTCTTCTCAGAGTCACACTGGGGCACTGTTTGCCAGGTTTACCAAAAATTATTTAATTATCTGGTAAAACATCTATTTTGTTTGTCTTTTCTATTTACCATTGATTAATAACTCAAACTTTACGAAGTTAGATGGTAGCTTGGAGATCTTTTCTGTTAAGCATACAAATAATTTCTGTCTCATAAAAAGAAATCCCCAAAGTTTATGGCTTTTTATTGCCCTATGAAATGAAACATTTTTATTGCCCTATGAAATGAAACATTGCCCTAGATATGAAACGTTAATCAGTTTCATATCTACTCTGTGCCTCAAAATGTTCTTTGACCTAAGTTATTGTTTTGCTGATTCCTTCATAAATGAATAAATAAATATTTGATGTGTGTTGATTCTGTATGCTATGAAAGCCACACTCTTACCTTTTTGAAAAATGATTTTAAATTGTGATGAGCTGCTCAAATTCAGCTGTTATTCTTGCCTATTTACTATTTGAGGTTCTGATTCAATGTGTGTTTACGCAGCACACGCCTACCCCCTTGCAACAAGGCTGTTCCTCAGCAGAGGACACTTGGATGCACCCTACCTCCCATCAGATTTGTCCAAGCCAAGCAGTCCCAGGCCCTTGACCCTCTTCATCTGGCTCCTCATCCTGCCACCCCTCCCTCTGGGGACCTGCACTCATGCGTCAGTCGTTTTTTTGAACATAAGCTCCCAGGACTGAAAGTGCAGAGAGTGATGATGGACTCTTCCTGGGGGTAGAGAATGTTTTAGGTTTCCCTGTTTACGCTGACAAACAACATGATTCTAATGCAGAATCGCAAGGAAATGTCGCCTCTCAGAACAACTCCAACCAACTGGTAGCATCTCCATGGTGTGCTGGGTGAAAGACTCTAAAGCTGAACCAGGCTCATCCAACACGCTCTGAACAACCAGCAATGCCCTCCATGGGTGCAGTATTAGGAGTGCCAAGTGCATGCTGCATACTTCCTGACCCAGCTCTAAGAAGTGATTGTTGAAGAGGTGAGATCAAACCACAAAGAATATGTCCCGGCAACCAGGAGAGGACATGGCATTCTGCCGCTTTACCTGCAGAGATTCATAATCTTTCCTGAAGTACAAAGACAAGGCGCTGTGGCTCCCTGAAAGGCAGCCAGTGACCCTGCAGCCTCAGGACTCACCTCTGAGGTCTGCAGAAAAAGGAGCAGACACCCTGTCCCTGCAAGTGCCCAAGGGGGCTCAACATTAAATAGCAACCAAACACCACCATGGCAGGTAGAGGGAGAGACCCTGGAAGAAAAGAAAAGCTGTTTCCTGCTTTTTGAAAAATGAGCCCCACATTTTCATTCTGCACTAGGCTCCATAAATTACATAGCCAGCCTGACTATAGCATATCACCAAATTACTTAATCTCTCTCAGGGTCCATTTCTCCAACCCTAAGATGTGGATCCTGAGACTTTCCTGACAGAATTCGGAGAAAGTTTACAAAGAACCAACTATGTAGTTTTCAGTACATTGCAGGAAACCCGAAAACATTGATTCTCAACTTTTTTCCCTTCAAAATATCTAAACTGACATTTGCCAGCTGTTTTTTCAAGAGTTCAAAGACAAAGAGGAAAGGAGGAAGTGGAGAAGCCATGAGTGTTCACTGTGATTAAAAAAAGACTTTCTCCAGGCTAAACACCACCACTTCCTGCACCTATTAATTATGGCACCAGAACAAGAGCAGGTGTGTGTCTTGAGCAGTGGGCTCCACTGACATTCCTGTAACGGTGTCTGAAGCAAAACACAAGGCCAAAAGACACAGAAATAGGTCTCTTCCTTTGCCTCTCCTGGTATCTCTGCTGTCTCCCACTCAGCCTTTTCACCCACTCTGGAGGCTTCCAAATAGCCTTTGCTTCCAGAAGATTCTATTCCCTGGCTATATTTTCGCTGCTATCCTGGTAGCACCCCAAGCCCACCACAATCAGCTAATTTGCATAAATACTCCACTCCACCCTTCCTTCCATAGGTAACTCAGCCTTATGGTCTCAATTCCTCATTTGTAACCACAGCAGCACCCAGGCTCCACACCCTCCAGGCTTGTTTCACTGTTCCTTCCACATTCAATCTGTCTCAGGTGCACCTAAGATTCTTAAAACCCCAGAACAGAAGGTAGGACTGAAGGAAGCCTTCAATCATAACACTAAGCATTGAGAAGACACAGGTGAGCATGCTTTCCAGCACTCTAAAGAATCTCAGGGTCTCACTGGGGGTACTGATGTTGAGCAGGTTGTCATTCCATCACTCCAGGGGGAAAGCATGCTGGAATTCTGTCCTGTGCAAAACGATCACCCTCATACTATCTTGTGTGCTGAGAAGGTCCAGGTGTGGACAGGCCAAGATGAAGTCCATACGCTCTCACCAACAAAATCCTCGCCAAGATCCCTAAACGTTTAAGGGTTTGGTCAATCAATTAGCTGACCTTCCCTGGCAGTAGCATCTTATCTGACCCCCAGGATTCTATCAACGGGGTAGCACACACTCTTCAGAGTGCCCTCTTCTTGAAATTCTACCTTTAAAGGAAGACCTGAAATACTATTTCTTTCATGAAGTGCTTTCTGACTCTGCCCCATCACATGGGACGCTTCTGTATCTCCGTGGCCTCGTGCTGGCACTCCACTAACATATTCAGCAATTCACACAGTCTTTCTTGTTTGATAGGGGTACATCTCTTACCTCCCTGCAGAATCTAGCACGGGGCTAACAGCACAGGAGCAACGGCTCCTTTCTCAGTGACCTCTTGGCTGCGCACGGGCTTCTTTGTCTTACAGATCACGTGGTGCTGCACTGCTCTGTTCCCGGCTTGGTCCTCCCTGCACCTCCCGCTGCAGGCTCCTGGAAATCAATGCTTGTATTTCTTCATTTGTGAATCTCCCATGCCTCGCTCTAGCACTAGGCAGACAGTTAAGTCTTTGCTAAGTGTTTGCATAAATTTACTATTTTGCACACTTTGTACTAACAAGTTTTGCTGAGTAGACACTAAGAAAATCCTACGGTCATTAAAATGAGAAACATGGGGAAGTAAAAATGGAGAATTGGCTCCTGAGAAATCCTGCCAGAAATTTTGAAGAGGAAGGAAAATAAAAAAAAAGAAATTGACATGAACATGAATCAGAAAATGTAGTCATTGTGGGCACAGAAGTGATCATTAGAAGATAAGGTAAGACAGATGAAGGATTTTCTCTAAGTCTCCCACTATTTCTATTTACGTTCAAGCAGCATGATGTGGACTCAAGGCAGCTCATTTTAGCAAGCTTCTACTAAGAGACTGTGAGGTGATGAGCAATGTGTTAGACAACTGGAGATGCAGAAGTGAATAAAATAGTCCCTCCCCACGGGGCCCCCAGCTTGTCTTGGGGCAGGGATAAGGGGAGTTCTCAGAAATGCCTGCTCCCATCCCTGAATGCTTGCCTAGACCACCAGCAGTCTGCAGCTATCATCAGTACCTGCAATCACCATCATCCACGGAGAGGGCTGGTTTTCACCAAGGTGAGATTGGTGGAACTAAACTTACACTCTCTGGATATCTTCCTACAGGCCCAGTTTCTCCTAGGGGCTGGCTCTCCATTTCCTCCTGCAGGCCCCACCCCATCCCTAACATCACCTGGGTCCTGACCATCACCCAGACACTGGGCTCCCTCCCACAGTACCGAGATGCTGTCAGCGCAGGCAGTCGGCACATGATTTGTTGAGTCTTGACCATGTGTCTTCTAGGTCTCATGTGCCCAGGGTCATCTTGGTCAGAAGGTAGCTCCTGTGTGTGGCCCTCGAGACAGCAGAACAAGGAGTGATCTATTCAGGAATATTCTGCATGGAATGCCCCTGGTTCAACTCAAAGAACCAGCTTGGTAATGCCAAGAACAAGCTTCAGTACTCTCCTACCCACACTAAAAAACTAGCAGAAAGTGAGTTTTGTGAGGGTGAGAGATTTTTTGAAAATAACAATCAAGGAAAAGGAACAGTGAGGAAGCTAAAGTGCTACAACTCTAAAGAAATACTCAGGAGCTATTATACAAAGGAAAAATTAACAGTTTCTGTGCTCAAGACAGAAATTGAGGGTTTGGGGAGTAATGGTATTAAATAGTTCACTGGGGAGGTATATTTATTACGACTTTGTTTATGTTGTATATTTTTAATACCCTGGCTTAGATACCACTCATTTAATTCAACTAAATATGTAATGCCTATTATATTTCAGGCACTATTCTAGATCCTCAAGATATATCTCTAAACAAAAGTCCCTAGGCTCAAGAAAGCACTCCAGGAGGCATATATTAGATTATTATCATCTTAAATGCTAGTTGATAAAAGGTAACAAAATAGAGCACTAAGTGTAACAGAAGGACAAAAGACCAGAAGAAAATGAAAACAGAAACGCTACCACATCCAAATGTGAAGGGTAAAAGCTGTCTACAGAATTTTTGTTACTTCCTCCACGAAGGGTTGGAATTTGTTTCTCCTTCTTTTAAATCTGGGCTGGTCTAGTGACTGTTTTAATCTATGGAATACATGGAAGGGAAGCTGTGCCAGTTGTGGATCTGAAGCTTTGAGAGGGCCTGCCAGGCTCCACTTTCAAAAGTTTAAGAACCTTGAAGAAATTCAACTACACCAGGGAGAGACCATGTGGAGAGGCCACATGGATAGAGAGAGGCCCTGTAGCAGCACAGAGAGGAAGGAAGGCCCAGTCAGCCCAGGTGAGCCCAGGTGCCATCGTGGAAGTGGGACATCTTGGACATTCCTGCCAAGACAATTGTGCAGATGCCTGCACCCCCAGTGACAACAAGTGAAATAGGCCACTCAGCTGATCCCAGTCAAACCACAAAATCATGACAGACAATAAATGATTGTTGTTTTAAGTCACTAAATTTTAGAGTGGTTGTTTATTATGCAGCATTTGATAACCAAAACAGAAAGTGATACCAAGAAGCGAAGTGCTACGTAACAAAACCTTAAAATACGTATGTGATGATTAATTTTAAGTGTCAATTGGCCTAGGCCATGGTACCCAGATATTTGGTCAAACACACCTGGTTGTGGTATGAAGGTGTTTTTTCGATTTTAAATCAGGAGACTTGGTGTGAAGCACATTACCCTTCATAATGTGGTGGGCCTCATCCAATCAGTTGAAGGCCTTAAGAGAAAGACAGAGGTCCCAAGAGTGAAAGGGAATTCTGCCAGAGACTGCCTTTGAACTCCAGCTGCAACATCAACTCTTCCCTGAGTCTCTAGGCTGCTGGCCTGTCCAGCAGATTTGGAACTTGCCAGCCTCCACAATGATGTAAGCCAATTTCTCAAAATCTCTTTCTATTCATATATTTATATTATGTTATGCAATTTTGTTTCTCTGGAGACCCTTACTACTATACTGTGGCATTAGTACTAGGACTGTGTGGCAGGCAGGAGAGGAGAGGTATGAAGGGAACTGTTAGTGCAGGCAAGATGGACTTGGGGGAAATTGTTGTTAGCAATGAGAAGAAAGGCAGCCCGTATCATGTCCTGGTAGAAAGTTTGGTAACACTGCCACCTGTCACAACACAAAGAGTAGAAAATATACTTAATGAACTTGTAGGTTTGGTAAGGAGATTTCCAGGCAGAATGTTGAAAGTGCCAACTCTTACTTCTGTTTTATTTTGTTTTGTTTTTTGGGATGGAGTCTCACCCTCTTGCCCAGGCTGGAGAGCAGTGGTGCAATCTCAGCTCACCACAACCTCTTCCTCCCAAATTCAAGCAATTCTGCACATCAGCCTTTAGAATAGCTGGTCTTATAGGCGTATGCCACAACACCCGGCTAATTCTGTATTTTTAGTAGAGACAGAGTTTCAGCCTGTTGGCCAATCTGGACTTGTACTCCTGACCTTAAGTGATCTGCCCGCCTCAGCCTCCCAAAGTGCTGGCATTACAGGCATGAGCCACACTGCCTGGCCCAACTCACTTCTTTTAGCTGTTTCTGATAAGGTACAGAAAGAAAGAGAGAAAAGAATTCTTTATTTTTTAAAAACAGAATCAAGAGCAAACATTTCCATGTGAGGATTTGTTGGCTTTGAAAATAAAACTGTCATTCCTAGTCTTTGCAAAGAATATCAAAATAAGAAATAGTCTTAAGGCAATGATCAAGTCCAGGGTGCTGCCAGTAAGACATGTTCACAAGGTCAAGATTTCAGGGATATGGTTGTAAGGGTGAGTGTGTGTGTGTGTGTGTGTGTGCACGTGTGCGCATGCAAATATATAAAAAGCTCCCATAAGAAGAAATAAATAAGCAGCTCAATGGAAAGTATCAAGTACCTGGACAGGAAAATCACACAAAAAAATGGCAAATAAACATATACAAGATGCTTAGACTCACTTATACTCAGGGAACAATTAGATGCTCTTTTTCTCTTAAGTAAAAAAGTGGAAAATATTCAGCAATGAAGAGACTGTGGGAAAGCATCCCCTCTGATGGACTGATGATGGGAGAGTAAAATGCCACAACTATTTTGGAGGGCATTTGGAATATCTGGAATTTGGAAAAATCAAAATTTAAAATATGCATAATTCTCCCCCTTTACTCAGCAATTTCAGCATTAGAAATCTATCCTACAGAAATACTCCCACATGTACACACAATATATATATATATGAAGATTTTCATTGCATCATGTTTCTCCCAACTAAAGTGAAAATTTTGTCAT
This sequence comes from Alouatta palliata, assembly GCA_004027835.1. Taxonomy (NCBI): domain Eukaryota; kingdom Metazoa; phylum Chordata; class Mammalia; order Primates; family Atelidae; genus Alouatta; species Alouatta palliata. The sequence goes on from PVKV010001243.1 coordinate 75,526, forward strand.
TCACTCTTGTGTCCTCAGTAGCTAGATCACTGCCTGGGGCATAGTGGGAGCTGAACAGATACCTGTCGGATGAATGAATGGGATTGAAAAGTTGGAAACAAACTAATTCCTTGTCAGTAGGAAATGGTTGCATCTAATTCATGAAATACTACAGGCTGTTAAAAGGAATGAGGTAGATCTATAGGAACTCATACTGAAAGATCTTCAAGACCAGTGTTAAGTTAAAAGAAGAGTAATAGGCCGGGTGTGGGGGCTCACTCCTGTAATCCCAGCACTTTGGGTGGCCGAAGTGGGTGGATCACTTGAGGTCAGGAGTTCCAGACCAGCCTGGCCAACATGCAGAAACCCCATCTGTACCAAAATACAAAAATTAGCCGGATATGGTAGCACATGCCTATAATCCCAGCTACCCAGAAGCTGAAGCAGGAGAATTGCTTGAACCGGGGAGACGGAGGTTGCAGTGAGCCGAGATCATGCCATTGCACTCCAGCCTGGGCAACAAAGTGAGACCCTGTCTCAAAAAAATTAAAAAAAAGAATAATTGTAAAAAAAAAAAAAAGTGGAAACAACATAACTTCCATTGTTGGACTGAGTTGCTGCATCATGATTTAAGTAAATAATACTAGGCATTCATTTTAAATGATTGGTCTCTATCTAAACTTAAGATTGTGAGAAAGCATCTGTGATAAAGTGTTTTCAAAAAAATAACATTTTGTGCACTTATTCCATGTTAAGATTATTCCTCTTAATGCTCATAAATTCCCTATGTGGTTGGTATGACATTTAATGCTTCCATGTTAAAGTTGAGAACAGTGTGGCTCAGAGAAATTAAGTAATTAGCCCAAGGTCACACCGTGACAGAGCCAAGATTTAAACCCAAGCAGTATGACTCTAGCATTCATACTCCTAAAGCAGCCAAGGATATGTTCTGGTTTAAGTCTGTTGTCTCAACATACTCATTAATCCTATATTCCTTTTCTTTTTCTTTCAACAGGGACTCACTTTGTAACCCAGGCTGATGTGTAGTGGCACCACCTCAGCTCACTGCAGCCTCTACTTCCTGGGCTCAAGCTATCCTCCTGCCTCAGTCCCCCAAGTAGCTGAGACTACAGGTGTGCACCGCCATGCCTGGCTAATTTTTGTATTTTTGGTAAAGACAGTGTTTCACCATATTGCCCAGGCTGGTCTTGAACTCCTGAGCTCAAATGATCCACCTCTCCCAGCCTCCCAAAGTGCTAGGATTATATGTTTGAGACACCGTGCCTGGATGCTGTTTTCTATTATCATCCTTTCTGTTTCAAAGCTCTCTAGACATAATCAGTACATTTTATAGTCAATATAGTCATTTTTATCTTAGGAACATATATAGGCAGTATAGTTTAGTGGCTAAGAGTTCAGTCTCTGGCACCAGTTTGGGCAATTTACTGAAAGTCTACCTCAGTTTGCTTATCTGTAAAATGGGGATATCAATAGTAATTATGTCATATTGTTGTTAAAAGACGAAATGATTTGACAGTTTTAAGTGCCTGGCACATAGTAAAAACCATATTAGTACTAACCCATTTATACGTACAGAGAGAGAGAGAGAGAGAGAGAGAGAGTGTATACAGTATGAGATGTTTGGAAAGATGAGTCCACCAAAAAATGAACAGGCTATATATATCCTGTTAACTATTTTAACTGGCTTCTGGTTTAAATAAGTATTAATTTGTTAATATTTAGTTGACTATATATGCATACATGTATATGTATATGTTGAACAAATGTCTATATTCATATCTGTACACACAACAGTGTTCAATACTGAGCTCGCATCCTGACAAACATAAAAAGCATAAAAAGTCATGTGATTTCTGTGGCATTTTGCTTGCCTTATGGATGTGCTAACGGAGTTAACAGCGTGAATTTACCAAAGATGATTGGACACTAACCAAAAAAATTTTTTTTAACTGCTAAATTAAGATGAAAATAAACATCAGGTTGCTTTGAATTTCACTTCATACTTTACAGTGCAGCCTGAAGGAACGCCTTAACTTCTAGTTTCTCTCTCCATTCCGTACCTAATCATGTGTAAACAAAACAACTAACGGGACACAGGGAATCCCAAGAGGTGAAGATTTTTTTTTTTTTTTTTTTTTTTTTTTGCAACCAGAACCGTTGAGTATGCACGGGGAGGCGAGGAAGGCTTTTCCGCTCATTTCCTGGGGTTGTTTAAATGCGGGGTTTTGCAATCGCAAACACAGAGCGAAAAGTAGCAGCAGCAGCCCTTCCCGCCTGTCTTCCTGGCTTGTTCCGTTTTACATGCAACGAAAATGAGTCCTCCGGGTGAAAGCGAGGCGTGGGAATGAAGTCAAAACAGCAGTTCCCTTTAGGAGAGGTTAGTAGCTGGGAAGGCGAATAAGAAACCTGGAAGGTCGCATACACTCATGTGGTGGCTTTTTCCAAGGTTTGTACAGATTCACCGCGTTGCTGCGCCTTATCATCTAAGTAATAGTCTCAGTTTTCAGAAACTGACGTTGTTTTGTTAATTACTTCTCTGGTCACATGCATTTCAGGCAGCGCAAAAAGAATCGGAGTGCAATTTTACATAAATGAGTAAAACTAACTCCCGTGGTTTGCCCCTTCCACACCCTCCTCCTTGTCCACAGGCTTTACAAGCCACGTAACCAAGTGTCCTCTGTAACCGTCTGGGGCACTTTCGGGTCAGAGACAGCGGGCGGAAACCCCAGGAAAAGTTGAAAACGCCAGAGACAAAAAAAAGAAAGAAAGAAAGGTGGGGGAGAGAGAGGGAGAGAGAAAGAAAGAAGAAAGAAAGAATGAAAGTAAGAAAAAAGAAAGAAGAAAGAAAAAGAGAAAGAAAAAGAAAGAAAGAAAGAAAGAAGAAAGAAAGAAAGAAAGAAAGAAAGAAAGAAAGAAAGAAAGAAAGAAAGAAAGAAAGAAAAGAAAGAAAAAGAAAGAAAAAGAGAGAAAATGCCAGCGACCCCCTGCGCCTGCGAGTTATTTTGTGCCCCCGAAGCGGTGAAGCGGGGCTGAGCGCGCCGAGAGTGGGCTGCGGCCGGGAGAGGGGCTGGGCTCTGTGCGCCTCGCCCAGAAGGCCGGCATCGGTGCCAAGTGTTCACTGGCTACGCAGCAGAGCCACCGAGCAGCGCCCCCTCCGCGGGCACGCTGGGCGCCAAGGTCAGCTGCTCCTGCAAGCGGCCCGCGGAGCCCAAAGCCCGGGACTCCCGACTTGGCACCCCCCGGAGGTCTCTCGGCTGACCCGCCACGGTAGATGCCTGGTTCAGGGCGATCCCGTAGGCTCCCCCGCGCGCGGGGCCCTGCTGTCCCCGCGGTGCCCACCGGTGCGCCTTAGTCGCCGACCCACCTCATCTCAGGATGGAGGGTTTGAGTGTAATTGACGCATCGCTCCTGGACGATCTCGGGAAAGCGGTCGGTGGTGCCCCGCCCTCCCCACTGCGAGCGCTGGGACTGCTGGTGCCATCTCGAGACGACCACCGCGACCACCACGACGAGGGTCAGGACTAGGAGACTGACGCCAAGACAGAGCTGGGCTTTCCTAGAGAGCCGACAGCAGGGTTTGTCCCCGGACACCGGCCTGAACTCACAGTTCGCCATAGGGCTCCAGGAGGGGTCGGCTGGGCGGAGATGAGGCCGGTGGGAGGCCAGGCAGCAGGAGCAAGGCGGGCCGGGTTCTGAAACTGCACCTCCCCTTCTCTTTCGCTTGCCTTTTCTCTGTTTCCCTTCCCACCCCCAACCCCTTGCCTCAGAGTTCCGTGGCTGGTTAAACCACTAAGAGTTTAAAAGACCAACGACTATAGGCTCCTGTGCAGTGACCCAACCACCCCACCTCCAGGGAGAAACAGGCACCTTAATCCTCTGCAGGTGTCCTAAGGCGACTGACAGTACGTCCATCTACTCCCTCTGTTAACTCCCTTCAGCGACGTGTGCCTTACACCTGAGCCACATTTGCTTCCTGGAAAGAATGAGGGTGGAGTGCCCGCTTCTATACCTGTGTGCGCACAATGCCCTCTGCCTTGAAAAGGGTGTCCTGCCTCTCCCTCTTAGCTCTGACAAATGCCTGGTCAACCACCTTCAAACACTCAAGTCCAACTCCTTTTCTCAAATGGCATCAGTAGCTAAGCTCTGGGTTCAAATTTCGTTCTTGCTGGATGACATGGGGCAAGTTACTTAACCTCTCTGTACTTCAGATGTAAAGCCAGGATAGTAGCAGTACCTACTTCATGGGATTGTTATGAGGATTAAGTGAGTTAATATTTACAACATGTTTAGCACAATATCTGGCACATGGCAATCACCCAGTAAATGTAAGTTGTTACTACCAGCTCCATGGAGCTGCTCAGATATGCAATTTTATAGTCCACGGAATGTGTTTGAAGCAGAGTCTGGCATACAGAAATACTGCACTCTATGTGGGAGTTTAATAAATAGTAAAGTGCCTTTTCTTGCCTCTTGGTTAAGAGAACGTCTGTGACATTCAAGCAGACCTAAGTTATGTGAGCAATCAAGTTACCAAACTCCCTTGGGGCAAACATTTGGAAATGGCAGAGGCAAAGACTCTGAGGCAGAGAAGCCCTTGGCCTGTTCCAGGAGCAGCAAGGAGGCGAATTGTAGTTAGGCTAGAAAGTTGAGGAAATCAGAACAGAAGTTTGGAAAGTAGCAGGAGGCCAGATCACCCATGGCCCTGTAGGACAGGGGGACTTTTTTGGACTGTGCATTTTATTTACTTTTTATCCGTTTCATTTAATTTAAAGTTCTGGGACACACGTGCAGGATGTGCAGGTTTGATGCACAGGTAAATAAATGTGTGCCATGGTGGTTGCTGCACCTATCAATCCATCACTTTGATATTAAGCCCCATAGGTTTTAGCCATTCTTTCTAATGCTCTCCCTCCCTCCACTTCCCCCAACAGGCCCCAGTGTGTGTTGTTCCTCTCCCCGTGTCCATGTGTTCTCTTATCCTTCAACTTCCACTTATAAGTGAGAACATGTAGTGTTTGGTTTTCTGTCACTGTGTTAGTTTGCTAAGGATGATGACTTCCGGTTCCATCCATGTTCCTGCAGAGGACATGGTCTCATTCCTTTTTGTGGCTGCACAGTATTCCCTGGTGTATATGTACCACACTTTCTTTATCCAGTCTGTCATTGATGAGCATTTGGGTTGATTCCATGTCATTGCTATTGCGAATAGTGCTACGATGAACATATGCATCATGTATCTTTATAATAGAATGATTTATATTCCTTTGGGTATATACCCAGTAATGGGATTGCTGGGTCAAATGATATTTTTGGTTCTAGTTCTTTGAGGAATCCCCACACTGTCTTCCACAATGGTTGAACTAATTTATGTTCCCACCAACAGTGTAAGTGTTCCTATTTCTCCACAGCCTCACCAGGATCTGTTGACCTTTTAATAATTGCCATTCTGACTGGCATGACTGGCATGAGATAGTATCTCATTGTGGTTTTGGTTTGCATATTTCTAATGATCAGTGATGTTGAGCTTTTTTTCATATGTTTGTTGGCCATATAAATGTCTTCTTTTGAGAAATGTCTGTTCATGTCCATTGCCCACTTTTTATTGGGGTCATTTGTTTCTTTCTTATAAATTAGTTTAAGTTCCTTGAAGATTCTGGATATTAGACCTTTGTCAAATGGATAGATGTGAAAATTCTCATTTTGTAGATTGTCTGTTCACTCTGATGATAGTTTCTTTTGCTGTGCAGAAGTTCCTGAGTTTAATTAGATCCCATCTGTCATTTTTGTTTTTGTTGCAATTGCTTTTGACATTTTCATTATGAAATCTTTGCCCATGCCTATGTCCTGAATGGTATTGCTTAGATTTTCTTCTAGGATTTTTATAGTTTTGGGTTTTACATTTAGATCTTTAATCCGTCTTGAGTTAATTTCTGAATAAGGTATAAAGAAGGGATCCAATTTCAATTTTCTGCATATGGCTAAGCCAGTTTTCCCAGCACCATTTATTAAATAGGAAATCCTTTCCCCATTGCTTGATTTTGTCAGGTGTGTCAAAGATCAAATGGTTGTAGATGTGAGGTCTTATTTCTGAGATCTCTATTCTGTTTCATTGGTCTATGTGTCTGTATTTGTATTTTATTTTTAACCCACTCATGTATGTTTTATTTTTAACCCATTCAAGGTCACGAAAAGACTTGATCTGGCATATTATTTTAAAAGCTCAATCCGGCATTAGTATTGAAAATAAATTGTAGAAGGATAAGGATGGAGAACAGCTAGTAGCAGTAACACAGATGGCAAAGGCAAAAAAAGATGGATTCTGAATATGGTTTGAAGGTAGCAGCAGCAGGATTTGCTGATGAATTGGATGTAGTATTTGCAAGAAAGAGATGAATCGAAGACAATGCCAAGATTTTTTATGTGTGTAACTTACCGAAGGAAAGAACTCACTGCAATATAGAGCTATGGCAAAACAGGAGGTAAAGTAGATTTGGTCTTGGGAAGAGAATAAATCAAGAATTCTCTTTTTGATGTGCTAAGTTTGAGATGTCTATTAGCCCCAAACAGAAGGCATCAAGTAGCCACTTGGGTATAAGCATCTGGAGTTTGGGCAAGGTATTAATGCTGGGGACAATAATAAGGGAGGCTTTAGCTTTGGACAGTTTTTAAAGCCAAGAGCGTACATAAGATCCTGTGAAGAGTGTGTGCAAAACAGATGAAGAGTTTCAGAGTGTCAGCCATGAGCCAGTCCTGTAGCAGAGGCCAGAAAGATGAGAGAGCCTCAGCAAAGAGAACTGGGGAGGGTGACCCCTGAGGCAAGAGAAAGGGTACCCTGAAAGTTATTGATGATATTGACAAGAGGAATCATTTTAGAGGAACGATGAGGACAAAGCCCACTTACAGTAGGTTCAGGAGACTATGTGAGAAGAGAGGTGGTATCAGTAAGTTAGCTGGGTTTTGTGTGTGTGGAGAGTTTTTCTGTAAAACGGACTAGAGAAATAAAGCTATAGCTAGAGGATGCTGGGCAGTCAGGAAAGAATATTTTGTTCTGAGGTGAGATTATCACAGTGTGTTTGTAGGATGCTGGGATGACCAAGTAGGCAAGTAACAACTGACAATGCGCCAGTAATTTCCCTCGACCTGCTGAGCTCAAGAGATCCTCCTGCCTTGCTCTCCTGAGTAGCTGGGGCTACAGGTGTGCACCACTGTGGGCCTGGCCAGTTTTTTGTATTTATTTATTTATTTATTTTGTAGTAACAGGGTTTCGCCATGTTGCCCAGGCTGGTCTCGAACTTCTGGACTCATATATTGGTGAGAGGTATCCAAAGCATAGGTGAGAGTGTGGGTAGGAGCTCCACCACCTCACAGAAGAAAGACGAAAAACAGCTGTCGGGGTTGGGAGGTTCATGGATTTGGTGATGATGACATATGGATGTCCTTTTCTGCTGCTTCTCAGTGAAATGAGAAAAAAAAAGGTCATGTTCTCAGAGTGGGTGGGGTGCTGGTAGACCTGGAAGGAGACCAGGAGAGCAAATGGACTGTGGTTTCTCAGGGTGTCATCAAGTGGTCAGGAATTTTTTTAAAAGGTCAGTTAGTACGTTGTGTTCTTTTCCCCAGCCACTCCCCACTGCTTAAATAAAGGGTGAAAGTGAGAAGAGCTGGATTTGCCAGGGTTGAAGTTTGATGCATGTACTTGTGTTCTAGGATTGCCATAATAAAGTGCTACAACTGGCTGGCTTAAACAACAGAAATATATCGTCTCACAGGTCTGGAGACTGGAAGTCCAAAATCAAGGTGTCATCAGACTGATTTCTTCTGAGGCCTCTCCCCTTGGCTTGCAAGTGGCTGTCTTCTCACTCTGTCTTCACATGGTCTTCCCTCAGAACTCCTGTGTGTCCAATTTTCCTCTTTTTATAAGAACACCAGTCATACTGAATTTGGGCTCACTTTAATGACCTCATTTTAACTTAATTATCTCTTTAAAGCTATTACCCTGTCTTCAAATACAGTCATATTCTAAGGTCCTGAGGGTTAGGATTTCAACATACGAATTTGAGGGGTACACCGTTCAGCCTCTAACACCAGTAAGTATAATGGAGAAAAAAAAATCAAGGAAGTATAGACTTTAAACAAAGATGGGTTTTGTTTTGGGTTTTGTGGGTTGCTTTGTTTCTGTTTTTTGTTCTTTGTTCTTTGGTGTTTTTTTGTTTGTTTGTTTTTTGGGGGTTTTTTTTGAGACAGAATATTGCTCTGTCACCCAGGCTCTGGATGCAGTACTGAGATCATGGCTCACTGCAGCCTCAACCTCCTGGGCTCAAGCAATCCGACTGCCTCATTCCCCCCGAGTAGCTGGGACTACAGGTGTGCACCACTACACCTGGCTAACTTTTTGTATTTTTTCGTAGAGATGGGGTTTCACCATGTTGTCCAGGCTGATTTCAAACTCCTGGATTCAAGCCATTCACTCTCCTCAAGGATGGGATTTTAATAATGATCCATAGCATCTAAGTCCCACAGAAACTGAAGTGAGGGCAAAAGGAGGGTGAGAGATCACGAAAAGATGAGAGAGCTCATGGCTGGGAGGTCCTGAAGGGACCAAAGGGTTGTTACAAGAAGATAACATTTGCACTTGAGTGCCTTCATAGACAATGCAGACTCACTCTGTCCAAAACTGAACTATTGATCTTTCTCTGTCAAACCAGCTCCTTTTCTGGTCTTTGGCATTTCCATGAAAAAAGTCAACATCTCCCGAAGTTACTCAAGCCAGAAATTTCAGTCTTTGACTCTTCCCTTCCCCTCATTCCCCGTATCCACATGGACATTGGTTCCTACTGGCTGAAAATTATTCATTAAATAACCATTTTCTTCATCTCCACTACCACCAACTTAGTCCAAGAGAAAGTTCACCTCCTCTCTCACTCAGAAAGAGCTTCCCCACCATTCTCCCCAATCCACTCTTTCCACCTTCCTCCATGTATTGTCTACACCACAGCCAGGCTGGTGGGTTTTTTTTTTTTTTTCCAAGCTGCCCCTTTTAAAGACATAACTTTTACAACATAATTCTGACTCCCTCCCCTCTTGCTCTGGATATGGCAAGCAGCCTGTCGGTCAGCCTGTGTCTGCTTCTCCAGCCGCCATAAGAACCTCTGTCCTCAACAACTCCTGTGCGTCTCCACTCTTGCTGGCCTTCTCTCTGCCCCCAACCAGCCCAAGCTCTCCTCTTCCTCTGGGCCTTCACGGATGTCATACCCTCACCCTGCTGACTCCTACTGGCCCTTCATGTCTCAGCTCTAATGCAACATCCTCAGGAAGCCTTTTCTAACCCCACTCAGCTCCCAAGCTAGGTTCTATCTGCAAGTTGTTGTACGTACTTCTCACTAAATAACATAGATGCCAGGAGATCTCCTGAGACAACGCCTCTCTCAGAGGCTCTGGTCGAAACCACCTAGCCCAGGAATGTACACTCTGAGAATTTCTTTGAGGTGTTTCCTCCTCAGGAGACCAGAAGTTTGCACAAGGCTAGGTTGGCAGCAATTGAAATTTATTCTCTTAGTATCCTGGAATCAAGTTGATGTATATAAATGCTCACTGAACAAACCAGTTTGTGAATGACTGAGAAATGTGGGTTTTGCCTCTGGATTCATTTCTGTCATTTCTGACCTTGCTGGTTCCCTGCCTTTTTCTACTCCCTTGTTCTGGACATGTGCTTTCTTTCATGAGGCCTATAGGCCTGTAGTGCAAGGTTCAAAATCAGTTACCATTCAGGAAGGTTTGCCACCCATTCTTTACAAAACTGAACTTTATAGTTCAGCTTTCCATTTTGTGAAATTTATAGTTTTCCAGCTTGTGAAATGAAACACCTAAGACCTGCCACAAAACACACCCCTTTGAAAAGGCTATTTGTTTCTGACAATAAATATGATAAACACACATGGAATAAACATCAAATAGATCAAAGTGCTAGACTCAGAAAACGATTATTTCTTCTTCCCTGAACTCCTCTCTTCCCATTTTAATGAACAAGCAGCATACACACACACACACACACACACACACACACACAGAGAGAGAGAGAGAGAGAGAGAGAGAGAGAAATCTTCATTGTTTCATAAAAATTATAGCATCAGATATACCCTGTTGTGTACCTGGCTTTCTTCACATAGTAATATATGTTGAAGACATTAAATATCACCTACCCAATTCTTTTAGGTGACCCTAGAAATTCTATTGTATATTATGCTAGAGTTTACTTAACTAGACCTATATAAATGTGTACAAAATGCTACCATAAATATTCTTGTGACATATATTTTTAGATGTTCAGGTACATACACTCCTAAAAATAGACTTCCTGGGTCAAAAGGCACAAGCACTTAAAATTTAGAAAGATATTGCCAACCAAAGGGGTGATACCAGTTGTGAGGGACAGTGCCTGAGAATGTGGGTTTCTCAACACTCACACGGTTACACTTTCAAGTTTGTTTGTCTTCATTTCTGATTATTAATCATCAGGGATTTAGGGCAACTTCAGATTTTAGTTCCTCTTCCTGTGAAATGTAGCGAACACCTGAGTGAATAAAACCTAAAGGAAACCTATAGCCCTTCACTTCTGCTACATCACTTTGTTGTGAATATTCTCATCTTTCACTTTATCCTTCTGCAGGCAAGATGCTTGGCTACAAACGTCTAACACTCTGGTATATTTGAGGGGAAGAAGATAACAATTGCTCAAGAAACTAACCAGATCTTCCTACCACACCCTGTTGCTGTGATACGATTTGGGGCAAGTTACCAACATTTTGGAATTTCTATTTTCTCATCTGTAAAATGGGTACAGTGCAATGACTACTCATCAGGTTGCAGTGGGGATTAATTGAAATAATATACACACCTAGAACAGGCTAAACACTCAACATATGGTAATATCATTATTGCAGACTTGTTTGTGCATAGTTATACTGCACTGAGGCTTGAAAAACAGCATATTCTGATATTCGTTCATGCCACAAATATTAAGGACCCACCATGGGCCAGGTACTGTGTTGAGTATTGAGGGCATAGAAATAAACAGGTCTACAGGAATCCCTGTATAGCACAACACTTAAGAGCACTTTGTGGTCAGGTAGGCCGGGGTGGGCTTTACTATTTGGTCAAATAATAAAGATTCTCTGAAGGACAAGTTCCTCATTTGTCGAACAGGCTGAAAAATATCTGTGGGCGTCATCACTGAATCCTTTGAGAGTTGAATCAGGTAATGTGTATAGAGAACTTAGCTGAATGCCTGGCCCCTAGCAAGTATTCAACAAATAAGCACTAATATTGCAGTGGTGACGTAGCCAACAGGGGGAATCACAATGAATTGGAGTCATTTTTAGGAAGGCTTTGAAAAGACGGTGACACTACAGCATGCTGTCGAAGGGCGAGCAAGGTTTGCAAAAAAGGAGGAACAGCATTTAAGCAGAACTTTAGGGAGAACAACAGGGTGGATTTGGGGGCAGCTGGGGACAAGAGGCATGACTATCTCCAGACCACAGAGCTGGTTAGTAAATACACTGGTTCTAGAATAAAAATTACACGTGTTCTTTCTTTGGCCAACTTCATTAGTCATTTTAAAATCATTCAATTAAAAAAAAATCACATTTTAGCCATGCTTGGTGGCTCATGCCTGTAATCCCAGTACTTTGAGAGGCTGAGGCAGGTAGATCACTTGAGGTCAAGAGTTGGGGACTACCTGGCCCACATGGTGAAATCACGACTCTACTGAAAATACAAAAGTTAGCTGTAACCTCAGCTACTCGGGAGGCTGAAGCAGGAGTATCACTTGAGCTTGGGAGGTGGAGGTTGCAATAAACTGAAACTTCCCCACTGCACTTCAGCTGGGTGACAGAGGGAGACTGTGTAAACAAAACAAAACAAAACAAAACAAAAACATTTTAAAAAGTGGAAATAGAAAAAAGAAGAAAAATGCTCCCCCTCATAACTCAACTACCATTAACATTTTGGTGGTATCTTTCCTTTTTCGCCTAATCTTTGATAGCTTTAAAAATGATTACAAAATATTATATTCATTATATATATATATATAATGAAAATATAGAATGAAATATGTATTTTCTTTTCATATTTTAGTCCAGAGATTGAATATTGAGTGAGACCTTCCTTGGTCCTTTATCCAAAATTGCAACCCTCCCCTCAGTCCTTTTCCTGCTCCCTGCTGAGTTCCTGTCTTAGCCCTCATCACCACCTCACATGTGCTATGGTTTACTTATCTTGTCTATTACACATCTATTCCACTTTAAAATATAAGCTTCTGGGGACTGAATTTGCTTAACTGCTATATACCCAGTACCTAAAACAGTACATGGTGCTCAGCAAATATTTAGTGTATGAATGGATGAATAAGGGGATGGAAGTAAAAAGAATTGCATTAAAGTGTGATACTCATCAACAAATAGCTGTGCAGTGCCCTGTAAGCACCAGGGACTTGCTAGCCACTGAGGACGTACCTGAGACAAAGATTGGTTTCCTTCTACAGTCTAGTAGGGGATGGAGGTGAGGTAGCAAAACTGTCCCCAAAAATCAGAAAGTAGAGGGTGCATATGGTTATCCATGATACGAGCTTGTAATCCAGACGTGAAGGCCTATAAAAGATGTCTTGGATTTGGAGTGTCTAAGCTGTCATCTGAAGGTTAAGGAATAGTAACTGGGTGAAGGAGGTGGGGCAGTGGGAAAGCAAAAAAGTGAGATCTGTTGAGCTGCGGTCAGACCTAAGAGAGGATGTGGCTGAGAAGTTGACTTCTCATGAACCCCTATCTTTACTCTGATGAAATAAACAAGGAAGCCTAGAAGGAAGAGCAGGCAGCCCAAGTGAATTAAAAGCATTTTGAGGCATCTTGCCAGGTTCTATTTATTCTTATTTCATTAAAAATACAGAAAGAGGGCCAGGCATGGTGGCTTACACCTGTAATCCCAGCACTTTGGGAGACTGAGGCAGATGGATCACAAGGCTGAGATTGAGACCATCCTGACCAACCTGGTGAAACCCTGTCTGTACTAAAAATACAAAAATTAGCTGGGTGAGGTGGTGCACCTGTATCATGCCACTGCACTCCAGCCTGGGCAACAAGAGCAAAACTCTGTCTCAAAATAAATTAAAAAAAAATACAGCCGGGCGCGTAGGCTCACGCCTGTAATCCAAGCACTTTGGAGGCCAAGGCGGGCGGATCACCTGAGGTCGGGAGTTCAAGACCAGCCTGATCAACATGGTGAAACCCCGTCTTAAAAAAAAAAAAAAAAAAAAAATACAGAAAGAGTAGCAAATACAAGCTGCAGCCTTGCTTGGTTTAGGATGTGGGAGGAGAAATCATGCAGCTTTCTTACATGAATCTGTTAGAAAGAAGAAGGTCACAGGTGTGACCTGTGTGGCATCAATGAGCATGCTTTTCTGTTGTTTTTGATACTCAGCGTTTATCCATTCTTCTTTTCGTGTTGGTATCGTGTTGGTATCTTGACTTGAGGAGGCACAAAGCATACTGAGGAGACAAAGACCTCCCTAAAGAAAACAGGTCAAATGGTCAACTGTGAGCTTTCTGGTGACACTCAAAGCCTTGTAAGAGGAGCAGTGTGAAGAAAAGGCGAGAACAATCCCTGGACCAACCAAAGCCCACAGGCTGCTGCATCCCACACCCAATGCCTACGTCCCACCGCTGGTGCCAGCATGCCCCAGAGAATGGCTGAAGGGGATGCTAAAGGAGAGAAGACCAAGGTGAAGGATGAACCACAGAGTAGATCTGCAAGTTGTCTGCTAGCCCTGCCCCTCCAAAGCCAGAGCCGAAGCCTAAAAAGGCCGCTGCAAAGAAGGGAGAGAAGGTACCCAAAGGGAAAAAAGGGAAAAGCTGATACTGGCAAGGAGGGGATAACCCTGCAGAAAATGGAGATGTTTGAACAAACCAGGCACAGGAAGCTGAAGCTGCTGGGGATGCCAAGGGGAGTGTGTGCATTTTTGAAAACTGTGTACTTCTGGTAGCTATACAATTTGAAATACTACTTTTTATCAAGTTCTATAAAAATCAGAATTTCGTTTTACTCTTTTTAAAGCTATGTTGTTAGTATACAGAACACTTTATTGTTGTTTTTGGAAGAAGGGGCATATGTCACTAATGGAATGTCTCTGAAACTGGACTGATGTGGGGAAAACACCTTTCCCTTCTAGTTTTTAAATTTTTTTTATTTTTAGTAGAGACGGAGTTTCACCATGTTGGCCAGGCTGGTCTTGAGCTCCTGACCTCGAGTGATCTGCTCACCTCGGCCTCCCAAAGTGTTGGGATTACAGGCATGAGCCACCATGCCCAGCCCCCTTCTAGTTTGGAAAGACTTCCTCTTGGCTCCCAGGAGGAGGTATTCCCTGACTTTGACCACATGGTCACCTTGGCACAAAAGCCTTATGGTATGGAAAATCAAATTCATTCGTTTTTATGTCCTCTTCCTTTTCATCTTTCGGCATAACCTTAACTCCCTTAAACCCAGACACCTGTTGGGACCTGATCCCCAATAATGGTTACCAGTGTGTCAGGCAATCTGGACTTTCCAGTGAGGCCTCTGAGATGGTGCCCCTCAAAGGAGGAGAAGTTCCGATTCTAGATTGTGGATCTTCAGATAAATTCTGCCATTTTTATTTCACTTCCTGAAAGTCAGAGTTGGCTCATGAAAAGCTGTTAAACAGCACGCTAAATGTGAAATGTCAACCCTCACTCTAAACTTTCCCTTTTCAGAGCATCAGTCGAAGACTTCATGGGTTTTACAGTGGCCTCCTGATTTTTGGTAGTTTATGGAAGAAGAAAGTTTTAAAGTTGTTGTATACTGTTAATGATTGTCTACCCATGTCCTGCTGAAATACCATGACTGTTGATGGACAGTATCTTTAACAAAGCTGAATACAGTTTGGCTTGGGGAAAAAAAATACGCCTCCTGACAGACCTGCACCCAAGAGCATGTTTCCAGAATTTCCCGCTATAGACCCTAAATCCCCTTTGAGAACAGACTGAGTCTGTCAACTGTAAGCCTTTGTTTTCACATTTACAATATGAAAATCATCACATGTTTACATGATAGCAGTGTTGTGAGGGTATTGTTCACAAAGGATCTGACACTCAAAAATGTTAGCAATTATTGTTCAAAGAAGAAAACAATAATTAGGTAATGAATTGTAGCATCTCCCTTTTCTCCCTTTAACATTTTGCCTTATTCCTCAGCAAATGAGCAACAGATGCTATTGGCTTTTTGATAGATGGTTTTAGCTGGTGAATCCGATGACGACCCTGGATCTGTTGGTGAATGTCCAGCTTGTTGTTGCTGAGTTTGAACCATGGGAGAGGCAGTTGTTTATTCTGCAGGCATTGCTTGAGTGCCAGCCACATACTGGGCATGGCTCTGGTGCTAGGGACAAAGAACTTGGTATTTCTGGTGAACAAAGGCAAGCAATTGCCCTGTTGGCATGGAGCTGAACTTCTAGTGGGAGAACTGAAGACAGATGGCACCCCCATGTCTAGAGGCTTTCCCAGGGAAATTGGTTGCTTTTTGCTTGATGTATACACTCACATATTCTTGCAGCAAGCCTGAGCCACGGAGATTACATGAGATGCTTAGGCTCAAAGAGCTAGTGGGGGTGGAGAGCTGGTATTGGAGTCTGGGCTCTGGTGGTTTGGGAGAGGAAATATGGCCTGGCAGGAACCATGTGTATACTGTGAAGTAGAAAGAATAATATAGAAAAATATATCTTTACTTAAATGGAAAAAATACATATACATATTCATGGAAAATATATTTTTTTCAGTGGAAAATATATATATATATATATATATATATATATATATATATATATATTCATTTAAGTAAAATAGGAGTAAAGATAGGAGTTCATGAGAAGTCAACTTCTCAGCCACATCCTCCCTTAGGTCTGACCACAGCTTAACAGATCTGGTGACTTTTCAGGTCTCCCACTACCCCACCTCCTTCACCCAGTTACTAATCCTTAACCTTCACGTAACTGCTTAGACACTCCAAATCTGAGATATGTTTTACAGGCCTTCTTATATGAATGACAAGCTCGTATCATGGATAACCATATGCATTCTATACTTTCTGATTTTTGAGGACAATTTTGCCACTCCATCTCCATCCTCTATTAGATTGTAGAAGGAAACCAAACAGTCTTAGTCTCAGGTGCATCCTCAGCGGCTAGCAAGTCCCTGGTGTTTAGAGGGCACTGCACAGCTATTTGTTGATGAGTATCACACTTTAATGCAATTCTTTTTACTTCTATCTTCTTATTCATCCATTCATGCATTAATATTTACTGAGCTGTTTTGAGTTCTGGGTTTATAGCAGTTAAGCAAATTCAGTCCCCAGAAATTTATATTTTAAAGTGGAATAGATGTGTAATAGACAAGAAAAGTAAACCATACCACATGTAAGGTGGTGATGAGGGCTAAGAAAGGAACTCAGCAAGGAACAGGATAAGGACTGTGGGGAGGGCTGCAATTTTTAATAAAGAACCAAGGAAGGTCTCACACAGAGGGTGGCACTTGGGTAAGAGTCTGCATAAGGTGAGGTGAAATCTGGGGGAACAGGGTTCCAGACAGAGAAGAGCAATTGCAAAGGCCCCAAGACACAAGCAAGCCCGGTGTGTTCAGAGAACGGCAGAGGTCAAGTAACAGGTCCATGGTACAGGAAGAATAAGGAGATAATAAGTGGGAGATGAAAATAGAGATGTAATTAATTGTATGTGCGTCAGGGACCCAGAAATAGCTAGACACTAGTCCAGAAACGTGACATCTCCTGACATGCTTTGTCAGGCTCACTCTGGCTGTGTGTTGAGTGGAAACGGAAGTGGGGCAGGGACAGAAACAACAAGGCCATTTTGGAAGCCATGGTGCCATAATCCAGACAAGAGATGATGGTGCCTTGAACTGGGTTGGCATCAGCAGATGCAATTAAATTCTAAATATATTTTAAAGGTATAGCAGACAGGATTTGCCGATGGAGTAAAGAGACAATGAGAGCGGTCAGAGACAACTCCACGATTTTTGGCTTGAGCAACTGGAAGGATGAAGTTGTCATTTACTGAGTAGAGAAAGACTATGAGAGGAGAATTCATTTGCAGTATGTTGAGCTTAAGATGCCTGTTACATGTCTAAGTGAAAATGTTGAGACAAACACCATACCACGCTCCACAAAAGTTAACGTATTCAATCCTCATAAGAACCCCTCCATGAGGTAGGTGATATTCTTGACACCATCTTACAGGAAAGAGACTGAGGCCTGAGGCCCAGAGAGGAAGAGTGACTTTTCCAAGTTTACCTAGCTGGTTGGTAGTGAAAGTGGAGAACTGGCATTCAAGTCTAAGCAATGAGGCTCTGGAATTCGTGCTCACTTTGCAAAACACACACACACACACACACACACACACACACTCACACACTCTCACTCCCCACCTCATTCTAGTCACTTAAGAAATTCCCATAAAAAACGATGAGTTCGCGTCCTTTGTAGGGACATGGATGAACCTGGAAACCATCATTCTCAGCAAACTGACACAAGAACAGAAAATCAAACACCGCATATTCTCACTCATAGGCGAGTGTTGAACAATGAGAACACATGGACACAGGGAGGGGAGCATCTCACACTGGGGTCTGTCGAGGGGAAAAAGGGGAGGGACAGCGGGGGGTGGGGAGTTGGGGAGGGATAGCATGGGGAGAAATGCCAGATATAGGTGATGGGGAGGAAGGCAGCAAATCACACTGCCATGTGTGTACCTATGCAACAATCTTGCATGTTCTTCACATGTACCCCCAAACCTAAAATGCAATAAAAAATATATATTTAAAAAAAAAAGAAATGCCCTGCCCCAAGCACTCATTGAGCCCATTTGTGAACCAATCACTGTGGGTGCTCTGATTACAATGGGTCTGAGCACTGTAGGTGCTCTGATTAGAATGGGTATGAGTCATTTTCTGTGGGCCTGATCTTCGAGATGGAGTCCTACATGGGCTGAGAGTAAAGCAATGGGCAGCTCTCCAGAGGAAAATCAGGGTGTCATCATCAGAAATAGGATGAATAGGTCTTGAATATATATAATATATATATATATATATATATATATATATATGTATTTCTCAAAACCTATTCTGCTACCAAATTTAGCACATCGTACATGGACAAAGTTTATATATGAGCCATTCCCTAAATGCATTTCAAACACACCCAGAACACGAACTTGTGCCAAAATTTTCTCAACAGATTTTCTAATAAGATGTTTACTTGATTCCCTGGGACAATTACACTTTCCATTCTTATATTCTAACACAAAGAGGCTGAAGGTCAAATATCTCAGCTGAGGGGAGGAACACATTCTTGAATATTTAAGAAGCAACTGTGAAATGCTTTCTCAATGCAGTGTTTTTCAGAGCAAGCTAAAAACAAAAGCAAACAAAAATTCCAAAAGAAAGCCCAAATATAATTCACTGAAAGTAGGAATACTAAATATCATTCACTGATTTTTTTTTTTAAATCTTACTTTATTTTTTAGAGAAGCTTTAGGTTTACAGCAAAATCCAGCAGAAAATGCGGAATGTTCTCATGTGCTCCCTTCTCCCTACACATGCAGAGTCTCCCCGACTATCGACATCCCACCCAGAGGGGTACATTTGTTAATATCAATGAGCCAACACTGACATGTCATTATCACCCAAAGCCCATAGTTTACATTAGTGCTCATTCTTGATGATGTACATTCCAGAGGTTTTGACAAAGGTAGAGTGATGTCCACACACCATTACCGTATTATACAGAATAGTTTAACTGCTCATTCTTCACCTCCTCTCTGCAATTTGAGACTCAGATTGGATTCATTCACTTAGCAATATGCATGTAAGTTTCCTCCATGTCTTTCACAGCCTGATATCTCATTTCTTTTTAACATTGAATAATATTCATTTGTCTTCATGTACTACAATTTGTCTATTTATCAAGGGAAGAATGTCTTGGTTATTTTGTTTTGTTTTCTGAGAGTAAATTTTTCTCACTCTAACAAATTGCAAAATTCTGCTTATTAATATTTTACTAAATAGTAATCAAAGTTCAAATGTATATTTCAGAAAGACATTCCTTTGTAAAAAGTAATAAGCTCTACAAATAATTTTTCAGGTTGTAATAGCAATTGTGTGCTTATATATCATTTTGAAAAATAAGAGTACAGAGAAAAAATAAAACTATTTGTAACTTCAAAATTCAGAAATAAATAGCATTAATATTAATATTTTTGTGTATTATGTATACATTTTTCCCAGAATTTATATCCTAAGATTTTAACTCCATATTATGTGATACGTATCTTAGCTTATCTTTAAATTTTCTTCCTTTTTAATTTTTTTCTCCGCTATACATACATAAATATTCTTCTAAAATAGTATTTTTATTTATTTTATTTTAAAACATATTCTAAAGCTATGATCTTTAAAACTCATATACAAAAAAAGTAACCCAGCTCTTTATTGTCAAAAACATCATCAAGCACCTATAAAATTTTTTTTCTTTTCAAAAATGCATTTATTACATATTTCCTGACCAATGGTGCAATACATGGTTATTTGCAAAGAAATAGGAAAATAACCTCAGTTCATTACATTATTCACAATAGCCAAGATATGAAATCAACCCAAGTATTCACCAATGAATGAAAGATAAAGAAATTGTGGTACATATATACAGTAGAAATTACTCAGCCATAAATAAAGAAGGAATTCCTGCCATTTGTGACAATTTGGATGAACCTGGAGGACATTATGCTAAACTAAATAAGCCTGACACAGAAAGACAAATGCTGTATGATTGCACTTATATGTGGACTCTAAAAAAAAACAAACTCATAGCAGTGAGTAGAATGGTAATTGTCAGTGGCTTGGCAGTGACAGAAATGGGGAAATGATCAAAAAGTATGAACTTTCAGTTATAAGGTAAGTTCAGAAAACCTAATATACAACGTGGGTGGTGATGGATGTGTTAATTTGATTGCTATAACCTTGTATGCCTTGAATATATTCAATCTTTATTTTTCATTAAATATTTTAAAATAAAATAAACTTTAAATATGATAAGAAAATATACACAATTACAAACAAGATAATAACAACCACTCATAATCATAGTACCTAAAGAAAACTATGTTTATACTTATTCTATTTGTGTGTGTGTGTATATACATATATATGTGTGTGTGCATGTGTGTGTGTCTGTGTGTATGTATAAAAAGAGAGTTGTATACATACATACACACATATGTATGCATGGTTTTAAATTAAGTTATTAAAATCATCTACAAAAAAAGCACATAAACACGAAAATCATGTAAAAAATGCTCACTCATTTATTCACTTACACTCAAAACCTGTGTTGAACCTCTGCTATTTACCTGACTGTGGGCTGGATTCCAGGAATTTAAAGATCTTAAAGACATGGTGTCTGTTCTGTGCATGTCTATATTCCATCCAGGAGAAGGAATTCCTATCACATAAGAATAATTGATCACTATGCACACCATCATGTAGCTCAACCACAGAAATATGGTGGCAAAATGAGAGAATGGCAAATTAACTAAAATTACAACTTTATCCAGATTGTTATTCATAAATTATTTTCTCATATTTTATGTCAAACCTCCATCTTCTAGCTACTGAGCTAGCAATGGATTGGAAGATAACAATAAAGAAACTACTTTCTTATTTTTTAGCACTTTAACATGTTCCCTATATGATTGTATACATGTATTGCCACGTACAATTTTATCTCACTTAAGTTTCATGCTCAGTTAATTTCCTTTTCTTTCTGAGTGAGAAAATGGCACATAGGACAACACACACACACACACAAAAATACCTCTTTCCCAGGACTGCACAGCTAGAGTAGAATTTTAAAACTCCATTTCTTAACAAACATCAATTGCCAATTTAGAAAACTCTATGCTATATGTAATGTTTAAACAAAAATATGTTGGCTGGGTACAGGGGTCACACCTGTAATCCCAGCACTTTGAGAGGTCAATGCAGGCAGATTACTCAGGAATTTGAGAGCAGCCTGGGCAACATGATGAAACCCCATCTCTACTAAAAATGCAAAAACAAATAACTAGCCATAGCAGTGCAAACCTGTGGCCCGAGGTATTCAGGAGGCTGAAGTAGGAGGATCACCTGAACCCAAGAGGCGGAAACTGCAGAGAGCCAAGATCATACCACTGCACTCCAGCCTGGGTGAAAGAGAGAGAAATTACATACATCTATAATGTCTATATTTACAGATGTATATATTTATTTATTGATGTTTACATATATAAGGAAAAATTATATCTTTACCAGACAACTATTAATTCGTATATTCCATGTATTTAATAAATACTTATAAGTTTACAGTATGTCAGCACTGGATCAGTGATAAACAAACCAGATAAAAATCTCTGCCCTCAGCTACTTTGGAAAATAATCTGGCAATTCCTCAAAATCTTAAACAGAATTAACATGACCTGGAAATTCCACTCCTGGATATCTACCCAATAAATATGAAGACATATGTTCACACAGAAATGTACATGAAGGTTCATAAAGGCATTATCATAATAATTGAAGAACAGAAACAACCCAAATGTCCTTAATTAATGAATAGATAAACAAAATGTGATATGCTTACACAGTGGAATATTACTGAACCAGAAAACAGAAAAGCTTTAGAGAAATATATATATATATATATATATATATATATATATATATATATATATATATATTTCTCAAAACCTAGTCTGCTACCAAATTTAGCCCATCATACATGGACAAAGTTTATATATGAGCCATTCCTTAAACGCATTTCAAACACACCCAGAACACCAACTTGTGCCAAAATTTTCTCAACAGATTTTCTAATAAGATGTTTACTTGATTCCCTGGGACAACTACCAGGGAATCATACCACATACCACAACATGGATGTACCTTGAAAACATGCTAAGTATAAGAAGCTAGTCACAAGAAGTAGCATACTGTATAATTCCATTGACATGAGATATCCAGAATAGGTACAAAGTAGATTAGAAGTTCCCTAGGGCTGGATGTGGGGGGAATGAGGAGTGACACCCCAATAGGGATGGGGTTTCCTTGGGGCTGAGAGAAGTATTCTAAACTTGTGTGATAGTCACAAAACTGGATATACTAAAAACTACCGTATCATATACTTTCAGTGTAAACTTGATGTATGTAAATTAGATCTCAAAAAAAGATGTTAAACAAAATCTCTCCTCATATGGGGTTTATATTCCCTAGTGCAACTCCCTTCCATTTTTCCTGGATCTGATATGAAGATAGCCCACTCCAGATTTGATGGCACTGGGGGTGGAGGGGGGGAAAGAAAGGAGAAAAAGGGGTATTGAGCATTTATTAATTTATGATACTATCCAACTAAAGAGTAGCTCTTTGGCACTGTACTTACCATGACACCTCCTGTCCTAGAAACAGGGAATATTGTTTCCATTGGCAGAACTAGTCATACGCTGCCTCTTACCAACTCTTAGGAAGAGA
Source organism: Alouatta palliata (assembly GCA_004027835.1). Taxonomy (NCBI): domain Eukaryota; kingdom Metazoa; phylum Chordata; class Mammalia; order Primates; family Atelidae; genus Alouatta; species Alouatta palliata. The sequence goes on from PVKV010001243.1 coordinate 98,148, forward strand.
AGGAAGGAATGAGGAAGAAGAAAGGGGACAGAAGAGAAGTGAAAAAGTGAGAAAAAAGGAGGAGGAGGAAGAAGAAGGTAAGTAAAAAGAAAAGAAAAAAAAGATAAAGGAGAAGTTAAGGTAGAAGAACATGAAGGAGTAAATGAAGAGGAAACATTAACTGAGCATTTACTAAGTGCCAAATGCCATACTGAGGTGTTGCTATACACAGTGTTATCAAATCTTCAAGAATATGAAGTAAATATTCTTACTATACCTGTTTTACAGATATGAAAACAGTGTGGTGAACACAGCATTTTCAGAGATACCACTGCTGGGAGTTCTATCAGTCAGACTTTGAGCAGCATATCCATGTTCTTCTGCCCAGAAATCTGGGTAGTGGGCTTCATAGTGGACCAGTAATATAATCTGGATGTTATTCTTGGCTCTTTCCTTGGTCCTTCCCCATGCCTGAGATGCTGGAGCTTCCCAATATTCTGTGATATGCACCAGGAGATAGTTTTGATATAGGTAACTAAGAATTTTGCCTGTGGCAGACAGAGGTCAGTTAACTTAACTGAGGACGCACAGATATATGTGGTGGAAATGGGACTTGATCCTTGTTCACTTGATTCCAAGCATTGACTCTTAGCCATCATTCCATACCAAAGGCACTGAGCTGTGTAGGCCGTAGCTCCATGATCCACCTGCAGTGAAAACAACACCAGCACACAGATTGTTGCTTAGGTGGGAAACATTTTGTTCTGTTCCATTTTATAGAAATAGGAAGGCATTGACACCAAAGACTTTATACAAACTAAAACTTAATTAATTGATCTTAAATAACACGACATATTCTCACTTATGTGAAGAATCTAAAACAATCAAACTCGTAGAACCAGAGAATACACTGGTGGTTACAGAGGCTGGAGGGGGAGGGTATGAGGGAGGTGATGAACAAGGTACAAAACTCTCAGGAGGAATATGGGTGTTTGGGATCTATTGCATACTGTACTGAATATAGTTAATAATACAGTATTGTACATTTCAAAATTGCTAAGAGAGTAAATTTCAAATGTTCTCATGACAAAAAAAAATGCTTAGGATATGATTTCATATCGGAGGCCATTATCCTAAGCGTACTGATGCAGGAACAAAAAATCAAATACCACATGTTCTCACTTACAAGTGAAAGCTAAGCATTGAGTTCACATGGACATAAAGATGGAAATCATAGACGCTGGTGACTACTAGAGGGGAGAAGTTGGGAGGGGAGGGAGGGTTGAGAAACCAGCTTTCAGGTACTGTGCTCATTACCTGGGTGATGAGATCATTAGTACACCCAACCTCAGTGACACACAATTTGCCTGTGTAACAAACTGGCCCACGTACCCCCAAAACTAAAATAAAAGTTGAAAAAATGCTAAGTATTTGAGGTGATGGATATGTTAACTAGCTTAATTTAATTATTCTATATTGTATTTATAAATTACAACATCACTTTATACTCCAGAAATATACACAATTATAAATTGTCAATTTGCAATAACAATTGTTATTAAAAATGCTGATGTTATTGGGTTTTTAAAACATTAAACATTTAATGTTTAAGAAATTCCCTATGAAGAATTACCTGTAATATTAATGGAGAGTAGTGGTGGAGAGGGAGTGAGACTGTACCAAGAACCAGTTTGGCTGGGAGACTCCCACCCAGGCGGGCTGAAGATATTGAGAGGCAGACACCTAAATAGCCAACCGAGTGGATCTATCCTGGGGACCAACAGGCTGAGAGCCTCCAGGGCTTACAGCTCTACAGGACTGAAGGCCCTGAGCAGAGATTCATCCATGTATTTCTTTGCTCTTTGACAGGTGATTCTTATTAATACACAGGGGTTCTACATATGCACATAACTCAGGGATATACCAGGTAGGCAGCTGTTACCCACCTACCACTAATTACAAACTAAAAGTAACTTCCACAAGGGAGCCATGGGGGCAGGGTAAACTTAATGTTTCTCAATAGGATTGAGGAGACATTTTCTTTAGCAGGGTGACCACTGTTCAAAATGGTCTGGGAGGTACGTGCTTTTGTCCTCTTTATAGACAGGAGAATAGTCATTCTGTTCAGCCAAGGTCATAGGACTAGGACAGTGGAACTGGTATTTGTCCTTGGGCCCACAAAAATACATTGCAGTTCGTGCAAGGAGGAAGCAGATGGTCTTCCTCCACCGTCCTGGTTCTTTGGCAGCATTATACATTAAATCAACATATAACAGATTAACAAGAAAAATATATGTTTAACTACATACGTTGGCACAGGGGTCCTACAAAAATATGAGTTGAAGAAAGACCAGATGACTGAAGCTGATACAGCAGCCTGAGCTACAGAAAGGAATAGGAGAACCTTGAGGCTTCTTGGGGGTGGTAGAGACAAGCTATGAGAAGGGGAGGGAGGAAATACAAAGTGAATAAAAGTTTATCTTTTATGCAAATAAAGTATCTCAGGTCATAAAAATTGTCTAAGAACAGCCCTCTTCCTAATACAGATAGTTTTACTAATGTAGATTTCTTTAACAAGAAACATAAATTTCAATTTACAATAGACATAAATTTCTTTAAAAAGGGCAGCTTATTCCTCAAGGACCTAGAAATAGAAATTCCATTTGAGCCAGCAATCCCATTACTGGGTATATATCCAAAGGATTATAAATCATTCTGCTATAAGGACACATGCACACGAATGTTCATTGCAGCACAGTTTACAATAGCAAAGACCTGGAACCAACCCAAATGCCCATCGATGATAGACTGGACAGGGAAAATGTGGCACATATACACCATGGAATATTATGCAACCATCAAAAACGATGAGTTTGCATCCTTTGTAGGGACATGGATGAACCTGGAAACCATCATTCTCAGCAAACTGACACAAGAACAGAAAACGAAACACCGCATATTCTCACTCATAGGCAGGTGTTGAACAATGAGAACACATGGACACAGGGAGGGGAGCATCTCACACTGGGGTCTGTCGGGGGGAAAAAGGGGAGGGACAGCAGGGGGTTGGGAGTTGGGGAGGGATAGCATGGGGAGAAATAACAGATACAGGTGATGGGGAGGAAGGCAGCAAATCACACTGCCATGTGTATACCTATGTAACAATCTTGCATGTTCTTCACATGTACCCCCAAACCTAAAATGCAATAAAAAGTATATATATTAAAAAAAAAAAAGGGCAGCTTTTCAGAGATACTCCTGTGTCTGTAGTTTATCTGAATAACAAGCTTGAAATATGCCACGAAGTGTATTTTGGGGTGGCACATCTTGTCTCCCACGGTATGTTTCAGGTGGTGCATCCTGAGCCCCGGCAAATGAGCATCTTGGAAAGAGATCTGACTGGCCACTGCACGGCTGTGCAGTGCACAGAGAAACGTGACTAGTGCTCCAAACCTCACCCTTAACAGCTCTCCACAGCCCAGCATACCTGCTGGAGGTTACAATAACCCAAGCCCATGACGATGGCCTGAGTCATTCAGAAAAGACACACCCATTAAGGGCATCATCTTCACAAAACTAGTTATGTGTAACACGTCCTATGTCAGGATGTTTCTCAACATTTGTTAACCTATCAAACACTTTCTCAACTAATCTCCACTCAAGTCAAGAAAATGTGGTTGAGTGTCACTTCCTGAGTGTGGCTGGTACCGCAAAATAATAACTCAATGTTTTTTTCAAACACCTCTCACTCCCAAACGTGCCATTGTCATGCACATCTTTCATCACAAACCACATCATTGAAAATGAGAAAGAAAACCTCTCCTCTAGCTGGGTGCTTCATAGGACTAGCCAGGTGAGACCGTCTCTGAGGGTCTTTGACAGCTCAGTTTTACTGCATAATCTGTTTTCATGACCCTTTAAAAGGCCAGATTGTCTACTATTTTTCTTTTATGAGAAGAGCCTCCCCCGACCCACCCTGCTGTCTTTTAGCAAAAATACCAAAAGTCAGTTTTTTCCCTTGCTTTTGTTGTTCTTGGTGGTGTGTTTTGTTTGTTTTATTTTTATTTTTTCAAATTCCATGGTTACTTTCAAAATGAAGATCTATCTTACTGTGTAATCTTTAAGTTTATGTTTATGTTGCAGAGAATGGGAGAACTGCTTGGCCACCACCTTTGGAATCTTAGCATCGTCTATCAGTCTACATGGTACTTGCTCTGTGGAGGAATTTAGAGCTCTCAGATTGTTTTACCTTTGTTCCCTGAAAGCTTTGGACTGTTGAAAATAAAAGCAGGAAAAAGAAACTCATTTATATGAAAATGAAGCGAAGTGCTTATCTGTCTAATAAGCCGATGGTTACATGTTTTGTTTTTTTTTTCTTCAAATAGGGTTTTCAGAGTACACAAATGAGCACACAGAGACATGCATAAACACTCAGAGACATTCATCACTGGTGGTAACCATCACTCTACATTGACTAAAGGTTACATCTGGATTCAGCATTTGCTTTCCTCTTTGGGGCTTTTTATCCCTAAATAATACGCATTTGTTCAATTCATTGCTAAACTACAGAGATCCAGCCAAGAATGAATACATTAATATTGCAAATGCCTTTGCTCTTTGACTCACTGACCCCATTTGTCGGAATTCATTCTACAAATATCCCTGCCCACATGAAAGATGATAAATATACCAGATTCATCATCGCAGCATTGTTTATAAGAGAAACTAATTGCAAACAACCTGAGTGATCTTCCTAACAGGAGGTGGGTTAAATAAGTTACAAAACCTCTCTCCCATGGAATATTATGCAGCTGTAAAAAAAATAAAGTGAGGAATTTCTGTATGTATTGATACAGAATAATCTCTAAGATGTAGTAATAAGGGGTACAAAGTATTGCGTATGAATGCTTCCTTTTGTGTAAGACAAGGTAGGGAGTAATAACATGTATTCGTATGTACTTGTATTTTTGCAAAGAAACCCTAGACGGATCTACATGAATCTTCAAACAAGCAGTCAGTAGAATGAGAGGGGTGGGAACAGAACAGGGGATAGGAATGGGAATGAGATTTTTTCATAATGTTTTATTTTTAAGCCATATGTACATATTACCTTTTCAGAAATAATATAAAAATCACCAAATGTAATCTAAAACAAATCTATATACTTAAATTACAAAAAATGATCCATTGGGAAAGAGTCTGTTTTTCCATCTCATCAGTCATGCTTATCAAATACTTTGTCAGTTGGAAAATCAACAAAATAAAGTATGTGGGCAGCTACATCCGACAATGATTCTTTATCTCATTCAAAACCAGCCAGTGCTGATGACAATATCCTTCCTGTCAGCATTCATGCTTCTGCTATCACCCAGGGGCACTGAGTTCACAGCTGGCTAGTGGAAGGTAAGAAACTTTGCACACAGCCCTTAGAGAGAGACAATCATAGATATGTGCATGCTTCAGAGAAGAACATCTGGAAATTCTGCAATGTTCCTGAACTAAACATACCCTTGTTTCCTTGGGTCCCTTTGGGCCAGGGTTCACAATGGGGTCACACTAATCCCAACAATCTCTATTTTAGTGGCTCATGAAACCTCTATTTGTCTTACAGAACATCATCCCCTTTCAAAGAGCCTCTGCCTTAATATTTCTGGGGGTCATTGCGGGGAGTAGCTCATCTTTGCCTTCAAAAGCAGCCCACAGTCCCATGACTGCCATCATGGTTTTCCTCTCCTCTCAATCTCCACTGGTGGCATGCACTGTAGAGGCTGTGGCCTCACACCCCCCACTTGGCCCACCAGATCTTCCAGCCTCTCCCTTTGGCTCTCTGCCCTGGATCCAGCCCCAGTAAGCTCTCCCAGAGGAAGGAAGGCAGCTGAGGTCTGGTTATCCATTCCCCCAGCTGGCTTCCTCCCTGCAGGGTTGCCTCAGGCCAAGGGATTCCTTGACAGAGGCTGCCGCTCTTCTCTAAGTGGCCTCTCTGTGGGACTCTCTCCTTCCAGATTCCCACGGCCTCTCTGTTGCCTCACTCCATGAGCCCTTGGTGCGTCTCTGCACACTGCCAATGTTTTGCAAATAGTCCCTATTAAACCTCTTTCAGTTTTCCTGATTTGAGTGTGCCGTCTGTGTGTATGGATAGGACCTGACCAATTTGGACAGAGTCTGCCTGCAAGGCAGTTTACATATGTCCCATCATTGCCTTTGGTGGCCACCATCTCTGCAACCCTCCAGCTGTGCTATGGCTGGGCCACACTTTGAGAGCTGGGTCCCATCCCAACACTATCTGTGGCTCTGTGTCTCGTAACATTCTAAAGACCCTGCTCTTTCTCCTTAGGGCTCCCCTAACTGAAAGGGATGCTGCTACTAATTACACCAGGACAAAGGACACCTGCTGGCATGATCATAACCATTCAGGATCTTTGGTCTCTGCATATATACACAGATGCACACACATACATAACGAACTATGCTACAGATATGATAGATACCTTCTAAATCTTCTCCCTTTTCCAGACTCCTTTATCTGACAATAATCCCTCCCACAAATGGACTTCTGAAAGCCCCGTGCTATCAGCCCTGATGTATCTGAGCCCCAGAGATAGAGGCAGGTTAGACAAAATCTGGAACTATCTAATATGAAATTTGAGAAGAGGAGTACAGCATGGTATATTTTAGATATGACATTTATGTCAGAGAGATAAAGAGGGTGATATATTGCCAGATGAAATGCTAATAGTTCAGCCACTCTATCTTCTTAGTGATTTATATTTACTATTTACATTATCAACCAGCATCAATGTGCAGTGGCTAGAAGGCACTCTCCAATGGACCTTTACTGGCTCTCAACAAAAGCCAGTGAAATAGCCTGCAAGGCCTGACCTGATCTAGCCTATTTTCTTCCTTCACCCTGATCATGCCATCCTGGCCTCCTTGCCATTCCTCAAACAGTTCAGACACATGGTCACCACAGGGTCTTTGCTTCTGCTTCTTCTGCTTGAAATGTTCATTCTACAGATACAAGAATGACTTGATTCCTTCACTCCTTCAAATCTTTGTTCAAACATCATCTCCCTAATGAGTCCTATCCAGGCTTCTCATTTAAAACCATAGCCCCCAGCCTAGCTTTCTATCTCCTTTCCATGTTATATTATTTCCTGTAGCATGCTTCACCTTCAAAAATATAATTTATTCCTTATACAAGCTATTTATTGTTTATCTCCACCCACTAGAATGTGCACTACAAGAACATATGCACAACTCCCCATTTACTGAGTAGATCCCATCACTTAGAACACCTGGAACTCAAAAACACACAATGATATCTGTTTAATGAATTAATGATCAAAGCACAAATCTGATCATACACCTCTCTTGTCAAAGTTTTAAAATCTTTTATGGTTTTCCATTGCGTTCAGGACAAAACTAAATCTCTTTAGCATGTTTATTAAGTGGCAGTAATTCATTTTCTAGCCTTACACAAGCCACGTTCCTTACTGCCATGAATCGCTGCAAGATATAAATTATTATAATACAAAAAGAAGTGCTGGATTTTGTGTGCTGTAATGAGAAAAGAGACTGAGACATAAACATATTCAGATGAAGGAAATAGTGACTATAGTGTATATCTATATACACCATACACAATACATCTATACTTAGATGTATACATACTATACGTGGGTGTATACATTATATCTATGTATATCTGTATGCTAGATATACATATGGTATAGAAATATAGATCTATAAATATACATAGATAAAGTGTATACACACAGGTCTATATACATAGATATGGTATACATTTATATACACTGTATACACAATAGTGACTCCAATGTATATATCTCGACCTACACTATGTAGGAAGAGTATTGAATCTTCCCAGCAGCCTCCCTTTATGGACCAGTGCTACCTTTCTTTTGAGGAATTGCTTTTCTTCCTCTTCTGAATGAAAATATGTGTCTTCTTTCATGGTACCACCTCCCTGATCACAGCTAGTCAGTTACAATAGTCAACTCAGCTAGCCATAGTCATTGGTCCACGGTGGTCATGTGATTCCAGCCTTGCCAATCAGAATGCTCCCTGACATTTTTTTCAATTAAAGGGGGTTATAAGGGGAAGCTATTTCAACTCACAAGCCTATCCACTACGCACACTAGATGCTTTTCTACCTTGTAAAACCCTACTTTTGCGATGAGTTAATTCATATATCCCCTGCTCTTTAAAATCTTCTCTAACTTGCTCACCCACTCCATGCACCACCCATGCACCACCCCCATCCTAGTGTAAGTCTCTCTAGTGCATGAACTCTGTTACACCCGATTCATGCCTCTGGTAGCCCTGTCTTCTCAATTAAATGTTACTATTTGTCTTCCCAAACACTGAACTGAGCAGTACCTGAGGATAAAAAGTCATTTGGATTCACCTTTGTATTTCCAGAACCTACTATAATGAATTTTGACTGATATTATAATTTATGGTGGACCACATGATAATTCTTTCTTGATCAGTACTGACCAATAGAAATAAAATGTGAGCCATGTATGAAAGTTTACATTTTTATTAGTAGCTATATTATTAAGGAAAAAAAAAACCAGTTACAATTAATATTAAAAATATAGTTTAATTAATCCAACATATCCAAAACAAGTGTGACCATGTCTACACATAATCAATATAACAATTATTAATGTGATATTTTATATTCTTTTATCTTTGTACTAAGTCTTTGAAATATGGTGTTCATTGTACACTTAGAGCCCATCTTGGTACTAGCCACATCTCAAATGCTCACTAGCTGCAAGTGTTTGGTGGCTACCATATTGGACAGCATTACTGTGGATAGTAGTTCCTTGAGAGTGACATCTCTCTTATTCACCTGACTTTCTTTCACAGATAATTAACAAATGTCTCCCTAGTTCTAAGCAGAGACATATTAAAAGTCTTCCACCTGAAGGGACAGGAATGGATTGCCAAATACTGTGCATATGTTGACTGAAATAAGCCAGGCACAGAAAAGCAAACATCACATGTTCATACTTATTTGTGGGATCTAAAATTAAAACCAGGCTGGGTGCGATGGCTCACGCCTGTAATCCCAGCACTTTGGGAGGCTGAGGCAGGTGGATCACCTGAGGTCAGGAGTTCGAGATCAGCCTGGACAACAGAGTGAAGCCCCATCTCTACTAAAAATGCAAAAATTAGCTGGGCGTAATGGTGGGCACCTGTAATCCCAGCCACTCGGGAGGCCAAGGCAGGAGAATCGCTTGAACCTGGGAGGCAGAGGTTGGACAACAAGAGCAAAACTCCATCTCCAAAAATAAAATAAAATAAAAAATAAATAAAACTATCCTTCTACTCTCTCACGGACATAAAGAGTAGAAGGATAGTTAACCAGAGGCTGAGAAGGGTATTGAGGGGATGAGAGGTAGGCGGGGATGGTCAATGGATACAAAAAAAGAGAAAGAATGAAAAAGACCTAATATTTGATAACACAATAGGATAACTACATCAATAATAACTTAATTGTATATTTTAAAGTAACTTACAGAGTGTTACTGGCTTGTTTGTAACTCAAAGTATAAATGCTTGGGGGGTGGTGGTGAATATCCCATTCTCCATGATGTGCTGTTTTCACATTGTATGCCTGTATCAAAACATCTCATGTACCTCATAAATATATGGTACTATGTACCCGCAAAAAGAAATTTTAAATAACAAAAAATACTCTTTGCTGTCATTTGCTAGTGAATGCCACATGTGCTACTTTTCAGGTTTGTTATGCTGCTAAGTAGAGAAACTGTTTAGTTCTAGTTGAAGAAGTTATTTCCAGAAGTATTCTTTGCTTGAAAAAATAACAAAATGACCAGGAGAGTGATTAGTAAGTGCTTCATGAATGTAGGCAGCTCTGTAGCAATAATGAATTTTGAGGAAGAGGCAAAATTGAAAGGAGCCCAGAAAGGATCCCCTGAATAAAGTAAAATAACAACAACATCAACCACAACAACATCCAGACTCTCAACTGGGAGCATTTGGATAAAATGACAGAAAACCCACTCATAGCAGAAAGTGCTGGTGCCTTGTGCTCATCCATCTTGGCAATGACCATTTCTGAACACGTCCTCCCAACTTCCAATGGGAAGCACCTGTGACTGCCTGAGAGCTTTCTCTGACTTCCAATACCTGTTCTACCCCAACACGGGGCAGCCCGGAAGTGTCAGGAATTAATATCCTCCCTGGGAGTGCCCGCAATCAATGACTGGTAGGAATGGAGGATAGAGACCTCAGCTTCCCATGCCTTTGATTAACTCTGCGAAATGTGCTACACTGTCAGCCAAAAGTTTCCACAGGATTAAGCTCCAGTTGCCCTTGGTGACAACTTGCCTGGTAATGCATCCTTTATGGACTGCTTCCCTCTCTTGTCTCAATCCCCCTCTTCCCCTGGAGTGCTGTGCAATTTCAATTACTGCGACTCTTGCATGAAGTGAACTATGATGGAAGAAACAGAAAGAGATGCACTGACTTACAGACTATTTACAGCAACTGAGAGATGTCATAAAATGGTAATGATAAGAAATGTGGAATTGGTGTTGCTTTCCACTACAATCAAGTGCTGAGGGAAGAAAACAACAGGATCAGGTAACTACCAAGTATCAACTCGGGCGTGGCGTGAAGTCAGAAGACCCCAATGGCCTTCAACATTGAAGGAGCCCCTCACCCACTGCAGCCGGAGGGCAGACTGTGTGAAAATCCTGCAAGTATAGCATGGTCATTCTAATCACAGCGGAGTAATCAAGAAATCTTGTTCTCTATTTCCAGCCCTGGCAGGTATCTTTCATTAAAGTCAAGGCCTTGATAGGGAAGGAGTAAGACCCTGAGATGGGATGGGGACAGCTTTGCCTATGTGATGACAAACTTTGAACCCCCAGATTCCCATCACTGCCACCCCTCTGCATGGCAGGAGTCATTTTCTTCCGCACTTACTGAAGGATAGCAGTTTCATTTTCCTGGAAACTGTGCGGCCTTGCATTGCAAGTGGATGCTTGCCCTCTTCAGCACCTGGCTCCCTTCACTGCTTCTAGATCAATAATTAAGCTCCAATATCAGCACCATGCTTCTGGAAAATACCATTCCTTATTTTGGAGAAAAAGGATTATTAACCAAAAGAATTGTAGGATCTGCCTAAATATATGTCAGGAATTGGGAAAGCATGCATGAGAACAGAGTTGGACTGATCATAGTGGTACGGGGTATACGAGGCTGGATAAGAAAGAATAAATTGATAAAAGGGTACTCTCTCATGATGCAAAATTTAATGACCTGGCAAGGCAGTTAAAGCTGGTCCTAATAAAACTGTTGGAATGGCTCATTGAAATCTGGAGAAAAGAAGGCCTGAAATAAATGAGATAAGATTGGCCAGACATGGTGGCTGATGACTATAAACCGAACACTTTGGAAGGTCAAGGAAGAAGGATTGCTTGAGGCCAGGAGTTTGAGACCAGCCTTGGCAACATAGCAAGACCCCATCTCTACAAAAAATAAGAATTTAAAAAATTAGCTGGGTATGGTGATGTGTGCCTGTAGTCCTAGCTACTCAGGAGACTGAGGAAGGAAGATCACATAAGCCTAGGAATTTGAGCCTGCGGTGAGTTTTGATGGTACCACCGTGCTCCAGCCTGGGAGACAATGAGAACTTGTCTCAAATAAATAAATAAATAAAAGTTTTTAAAAACTATATAAGATTTATTTACTACTATGTTTTGGCTCAGGGAGATAAGCATACTCCAAGGAATGACATAGAATAACATAGCCAGCTGACAATGTTCCCAGAAGAGTCCAGAAGATGCTCTTCATTAAAACAATAAAGAATGTGCTACTGGCTTCATGGAGGAGCTCCAGGAGACCAGGATTGATGGTGGAAATATCATTATGAGACTGGAATTCCTAGTACCAAGAAGTAAAATAGGATTCCAGAATAGTGGAGGCTTGTTGGCAGCAAGGCAGCCATAATTACTATAATGGCACAAAGGCAGAATGGCAAACAGGAGCCTGACAGGCACAAATCTGAGACTGTGGTTAATGGATCTCATAGTTCTTAAGAGCTCTTAGATGGGCTGCTGATAAGGACATTGCATGCCCTTTACAATCAAAAGTGATCAAGAACAAGAGAGCCAAAGGTTTATGATATGAGCTACCACAATGGACGATCATAGTCTGATACCCAGTTCCCAGACTGGCGTCTGGAACCTCAGGCCCAGATTTAATCACTTAAGGGAGAGGAAGAGTCCTGTAAGCCACAGCAAGCATATAATATAGTAATTCTCCCAACCCTTCCCCAAAGGGACCCATAGCCATTTATTGGCGTTCCTTCCTCCACATTTGGAGGAATGAAAATACTCAGATCTTCTGATGGCTTTGATCACAGAGTCTGAGCTGTCACTGCTACAAGACCCAAAACACAATCGTGGGCCCCCTCAGTTAAATAAGGACATACTGAGGTGAGATGACAAATGGGCTCCAGGACTAAGTTTACCAAGACCCATACTGTGATAATCCCCCTAGCCCCCTCTCACATTTGTTCTTTGACCTATGGAGTAAGAGCCATTATAGTAGGAAAGATGGACTGAACACCCCTGAAAGTGGCCACCATTCCAGAGCAATACCACATCCCAGGTTTCTATGGTTTGAATGTTCCCTCAAAAACTTATGATGAGATTCAACTGCCATGGTAACAGCATTAAAGGATGGGGCCTTTAAGAGGCAGAGCCCTCATGAAGGGATCAGCAGTGTTGTCATGGGAGTGGGTTGGTTATTGCAGGATTCCTGGTAAAAAGGATGAGTTTGACATGCTTCTCTCTCTCATGCACGTGTTTCTTCACCTTGCAATGCCATCTGCCATGGAATGGCCCCACCAGATGCTAGTGCCATGCTCTTGAACTTCTCAGTCTCCAGAACTGTGAGAAATGTTTCTTTTGTTTACAAATTGTCCAGTCTGTGGTATTCTGTTACAGCAGCAGGAAATAAACTGAGAGACAAGTGCAATGCAAGGGCTTATGACCGCCCTTAGAGATTCAGAAAGGAAGAGCATTGTGGTGATTTCATCATATCATCCTTTAATTCATCAGTCTAACCCCTGGATAAAAACCAAACACTAAATGGACTATGATAATTTAATCAAGCAGTAGCCCCAGTTTGCAGTTGCAGTGCCAGATGGTGGTATTTTATGACAGCAAATTACCACAGCCTTTGACTCTTAGTATACTGCAAATGCCTTATTTTCAATCTCCTTTGGGAAGAAGATGCAGTTCATTAACCTGGGCTATACAGGTAACTCACCATCTTGCCAAAGGCTATATTAGCTCTACTCTCCTCTGTCCCTGTGTAGTCTAAAAGAACATTAATCTTTGTCTAAACATTCTATATAACATCAATCTGGCCCCTTATAATGATAGTATCATGTTAATTAAAATGAGTAATCATAAAGTGGCAAGTCTTCAAGATGTCCTATTAAAACACATGCAGGCCAGAGAGTGGGAGATAAACCCTACAAAGATTTGGGGCTGAGATTATAGTGAGCCAGTGGTCTGGGGACATTCCAGAGTATCCATCCTCTCCAAAATAAAGGATATGTTATTTCATCTTCCACCTCCTACCACTATGAAAAAGTACAGCCCCATGGAGGGTTTCTCTGGATTTTGAGGACAGCACAAACCACATTTGGGAATATTGTTCTGATCCATTAATCATGTAACTCGGAAGGCTTTTGATTGTGAATGACCTCAAGAACAAGAGAGGGCTTTGTGAACGACAGTCCAGGACCTGGATCTTGACATTTCAGTCATTTTACCTAGATGAAATCATGATTTTAAACACAGAGCCAACTACATAATTTTAGGGGCAATGCAAAATGAGAACATGAAACACTTTGTTCAAAAAGCAGGAAAAAAAAGTACAGCTAAGCTAAATATACTAAAACAATACCTTTTCCTATAAAAATATTATACTACTGACAAAATGTAATTAAAATAATGGTGACCATGAATAACAACATAAACGTACAAATTGCAATAAAATATTGGTGTCATAATGTAATATTTGTATATAATTCAATGTATAATATATAATTTTATATAATACAGTAAACAATAATACTTTCTTAATGTGACACTGATTTATTATGAGATTTTTCTAATTCATTCTTCTGTAAATTTATTAGACATCAAAATTTATGCTTTTTGCAACTTCATTATTGATCAATATAATTGAAAGTGATATCAAACACTTTTATAACCTGCAAAGTTGCAGATAATTTTAAAATGTTAAATTTTGGAAGAATTTCTGCTAATACAACTGTTTCTGAAATGCTGAACTTCCTTTATAGCATTGGAATAAAGCTGATAAATTATTTCATTATATAAATTTTAGTACATCTAGAAGTGATGACTAACAGAAAATTTTTTCCAAAAAATTTAACTCTTCATATAAATCAGTTATGTGTAAATCTGAATTTTATTTTTTTAGCTTTTAATATTTATTATCCTTGTTTTTAACATGATTTTCAAATTTATATAATTTGTGTAATGGCTGTGTTTAACAAGTGGCTTGCAACGAAATTCATGAAAACTGAACAATCAGCCCTCCTGAGCTAGGATAAGCCAGCTCCAGCACTCCACTGCCCCTCAACCTCAGGATTACAGTATCCATCTTGTGATATTGGCCAAAGGGAGAGAGTCTTGGAAGTGCTGCTTATTGTTGAACTTTCTTTTGGAATGTGAAATGGTTTGCCTATGTCCCCACCAAAAATTTCATCTTAAATTGTACTCCCCATAATCCCACGTGTCAAAGGAGAGACAAGGTGGAGGTGATTGAATCATGGGGGTGGTTTCCCCCATGCTGTTCTCCTGATGGTGAGTTCTCACAAGATCTGATGATTTTATAAATGTTCCTCCTGTGTCATTTCATTTCCTGCCACCTTGTGAAGAAGGTGCCTTGATTCCCCTTTTCCTTCCACCCATGAAATCATGTAAATTTCCTGAGGCCTCCCCAGCCGTGTGGAACTGTGAATCAATTAAACGTCTTTCCCTCAGAAATTATCCAGTCTTGGGCAGCTCTTTATAGCAGTGCACCAATGGACTAATACGGAAGGTACGGGAGAAAGCAGGGAAAGGAATCTGTAGGCAGGCTGCCGTAGAGGAACCACTGTTCTTTTCACTTAAATTCAGCTCCGGGTGTAAGTCTTCTTTCTTCCTCATCTGTATACTACACAGAGACCCAGAAGGTTAAGGTTAGTCAAAGGTCCAGAAAAGGAAAAGAGAAGAGGATGACATCCTGTCCTCCAAGGAAAGAAAGGCTCTAATGCAGAGGGAGCAGGAGCTGTGGTGGAGATAGCCACTGTCTCTCTCACCCTCTGTTCCCATCCCTCTGCTCAAGAAAGGCAGATGTAGCAGAGTGGAGATGCCGTTTACTGGTCTGAGCAGCCTCCCTAGTGGGAGGCTCAGCCAGAGCTTCATATCAGTCCTGGCTTCCATCTTCCCTATCCTGGGAGCTCATGACTTACACTAACAGAAAAGAGTGCCCTGAGCAGGGGAGGCAAAGCCAGGGTAAAAATCTCAGGGTTGGGATACAAGAGGGGCTCAGGGTGATGTAGAACATATGATGTTGCTAGGCCACCCAGATGAAGCGTCCATCAGGCAGAGGAGAAACTGTTTCCCTGCACAGGCCCCCCTGCCTTTGCCAGGAATAGGAGGGGCAGGAAGAAGAGCTTCCCCAGGGGCTACCCACAGGGCCATTTGTGCTATCAGCCTCTCCCAGATGTTGTCCTCAGCTTCCTTAACATTCTGCTCTAGGTAGGATTTTTTTTTTTTTCTGTTTTAGTTCTTTAATTTTTTTTCTGCTATTTTCTGACTTTCGAACAGTTTATGGTGAACTACCTCCTTGGATTGAAGAATAAACATTCTCCATCTTCATACATATATCCTACACCTTCATACAGATTAGTCTCATCCACCGAAGTCAAGGTCTCCACATCTGTAAAATGCACATGCTTTTTTGTTCTGTTTAGCTGTTTGGTCGGTACGTCTATAAGCTTCACCTTCTGTTGAGTGTCAAGAACTTTGGCTTGAAGCTCTGTGAAGATCCATGGGGGTCACCATCTTGGTGTCTAAATTTTATTTTAAATGGAAAATTACGCAAGGGCATTTTGATACTTCCTCTGACACTGTGACTTGTGGAAGTTGGTGCAACAAACTGAAAGTGGATTCATGATTTGCACATACTTCAAAAGGCCTGTTTATGCATTCTTTCACTGTACCTTAAATTGGAAAAATAAAATTTCAAAACTGTCCTCCTTGTAAATAAGTGGCTCATCTGAAACTTCATGTGAATTTTTTTCTGTCCACCGCATCTCTGCTGCAGCTGGTACCAGTTGCCACCACAGGGCAGGCCAGATGTCCTTTTGGGAGCAGTCCTGAACCCATGACCGACAAGTGGATCAATATCTCAACCTCCTCCTGTCTCAGATACAATCAGTCTCAGGTACATTCTGCACTGTCTGCCCGAGTTCCCCACCAGGCTTCAACTCCAGTTTCCTTCAGTGATCATAGCCTGATAACACCATATTGGCTTCCTGCCTTCCCTAACTGAGTTCCCGCTTCCTCATCAGTGTTTCCTGTACCTTCAGGTAGTTTATCACCTCCCAGATAAACTCCCTGGATTTATCCTCTGTCACAGGGTCTGCTCCTAAAGAAATTCAAAGCCAGTCAACAACTTTGTCTTAGTCTGTTTAGTGTTGCTGTAACAGAATACCTGAGCCTGAGCAGTTTATAAAGAAAAGAGGCTTATTTGGCTCAAAATTCTGGTGGCTGGAAAGTTCAGGATTGGGCAGCTGCCCCTGGTGAGGGCTTCAGGCTGTTTCAACTCATGGTGGAAGTGGAAGGGGGGCCAGAATGTGCAAAGAGATCACATGACAGGGGGGGAAGCCAAGGAGGGAGGGAGACAGGTGCCAGGCTCTTTTTAACAGCCAACTCTCTTGGGAACTAAGACAGTGACAACTCAGTCAACCCCAAGAGAGAACAGTAACGAATTCATGAGGGATCGACATTCGTGACCCAAACAACTCCTACCAGACACCACCTCCAAACATTGCCACATTGAAGACCAAATCTCAGCGTGAAGTTTGGAGGGACAAGAATTCAAACCATAGGAAATTTAATCTGGCTTGAATAATCAAGAGGCTTCTTTGATGCGCAAGAGAAGAGACCACCTTCTTCTCTCTTCCCAAACCCTGAAAAACTGCTCCTGGGCTTGTCACAGCTTTGGCAGCAGAGCCGAGCATGTTAAAATAAGATGGAGTTTTATTTGTTTGTACTGTATGTCAGTGAAGGAAGCAGCAGCAATAGAGACCGGAGCATTATGCACCAACCAGATTGTGCATCTGGAGATTCCCAGGGCAGCAACTCGGACAGGGGCTACTGAATCCCTCAGACTTTAGGCCATAAGCCAATGAACATTTGCTGTAAAAGGTGAGATAATACTTTCAGCTTTGTGGGCCGTGCAACCTCTCTCGCCACTACTCAACTCTTCAGTAGCTCGAAAGCAGAGTAGATAAGCATAAACGAATGAGCATGGCTGAGTTCCAGTAAAACTTTATACACTAAAATTTGAGCATCATGTAGTTTTTAGATACCATGAAATGATGTTCTCCTTTTGATTGTTTTTCAACCATTTTGTGTCTTTGGGGTTGTACAAAAGCCAGAGTGGGCCTCTGCTATGGGCCATTGACACGTACTCATCAATAAGGCTGTGAATTACAGCTTTCCCTGAACACTATGGTTGCCCCTTGGAGGTTTGGAGATTCCAGCACCTATCACTGATTTTTCATAAAGGTTATTGAGGTTGTGAACAGAATGTTTCAGTACTTTCCACATCTGTCTGCCTCAGCTTTCCTCTTCCCACCCTTCCTCCTTCATCAGAAAGTGCTTCTGTGATAGGATTGCTAGGAGCACAGAATTCTTGTACCACATTTTACTCCTGGACAAGGTTACTCTACCCCAAGTGTGGTGCTGTCCCTGGCCTGTCCATCCCAGCTGTAGACAGGGACGGCCCCTAGAGGGAAGCCTGACAATCCAGCTGTTACATAATGAGAGCTGATCTCCAATCTGTGATTCGACTTGTCTGTAGCAGCGCCATTTGACAGCTTTGTTGGAGGAGTGAGTAACAGGGCCAAATTCTATCTTGTGTCCCCGGATGAATACCAAAAAACTGTCACTGCCCTTCCCAAGATTCCTAATCAAGATAATTAGTAAATATTGACTGAGTAAATATATGCAGCTCTGCACTTATGAGGGATCATGAACCCTGTGGATCCCTCAAGAACCATGGAGTTGAGTAGCTGTGACAGAGGTTGCATCGCCAGCAAAGCTGAAAGCATTATTTCATCTTTTACAAAAAATGCTCATTGGCCTATGGCCTAAAGTCTATCGAAGGGATTCCGTAGCCCCGTCCCAGTTGCTACACTGCGAATCCCTGGATGTATAATCTGTTTTATAAATCTGGTTTGTAAATAATGCTCCAGCCTCTGTTGCTGCTCCTTCACCAACACATGATATAAGAAATAAAATTATATTTTATTTTAATATCCTCAGCTCTGCAGTCAAATATTTGTTATAATTTAACAAATTTTAATAAATTTGTTAAATAGAGTGCCAATGCTGAAGACAAACTCAGTAGTTGAGAACATAAACCTTTGTATAGATTAGTCTCCCTACCTGAAAATGCTTCCAATCCACCCCCTCATACCCTCACCTCTCATCTGCTAATAGCTCCCATCTTTCCAGGCTCGACTTAAGGAACACTTTCTGAAAGGCCTTCTCTCCTGATGCTAGACTAGGTTAGGTTTCCCCCAGTGCACAATTCCAAAGCACTGTTTCGTCTTCATCACACAAATGAAAATAGATAATAACTACTAATTTAGGCCCAGCATGGTGGCTCATGCCTGTAATCCTAGCACTTTGGAAAGCCAAGGCAGGCAGATCACTTGCAGTTAGGAGTTTGAGACCAGCCTGGCCAACATGGCAAAACCCCATCTCTAGTGAAAAGAATACAAAAAATTAGCCGAGCATAGTGGCATGTGCCTGTAATCCCAGCTACTAGGGAGGCATGAGAATCACTTGAACCCAGGAGGCAGAGGTTGCAGTGAGCTGAGATGGTGCCACTGCACTCCAGCCCGGAAATAGAACAAGGCAGTGCACCCACCAAAATAAAGATAATAATTACTAATTCCGTTATCAGCCAGTGAGGATCAGGAGAGACACACTCTCTCTCCCTCTCTCTCTATCTCTATCTCTCTTTCTGCATCTCTGTCTCTTTCTCTCCCTTCCTCCCTCTCTTTCTCTATCTCTCTTTCTTTCTTTCTGTCCCTTTCTGTCTCTCTCTCTGTTTTCTCTCTCTCTCAATCTCTGCGTCTCCTTTTCTCTGTCTCTCAATCTCTCCCTCTCCTTTTCTGTCTCTCATCCACTTCCTTTCCTCCCTTTCTCCTTCCCCTCTTACCCCCAAATTTTGTTAATAGCAGCAATGGTAAACAATAACTTCACTCTGATTACAATTCTGTACAGATCATTGTACCACACAAAAATCAAACAAGTTTAACGTGTTCCCTGAGAGCTTGTCACTGTGTGTCAACTACTTAAAAATTTTACAAGCACCATCTTAGAGTTTCTATGTCACATGTTCTACAGCAAAGTCATGAAGGTGCAGTTTGTGCAAGCCAAATGAAAACCCTTCTACTTTTGTGTAGAGGGGAAACACACACACACACACACACACACACACGCTTGGTTTGACTTTTTAACATGCGTTTTTCTCAAATAAGTAAGTCATTTCAGTGAAGAGTTTGGGTAATTCTGACAGCTACTCTTTAATAGCTACCTGATAAAAGAACTTCCAAAGAACCAAATCATGTAACAATGAATACATATGCTTTAGAGAACCTGCTGCATTCTACATCTTTTAGGGGAAAAAACAAACTGTATTTCTAAAATCCTAAGGGGAGTGATTTAATGCATATACATTTCATACCGAAACATCTTTTAAGGAGACTCTACCAAGAAAACACAAATACATAAGACTTCAAGTAATGAGTAGGGTGAAATTAGCATAGTTCAGATTTTCCAACCTGCTTCATTAGTTATGCATGTTGGTGTCCAAAACCCTCGCCAGGTCTTTAAAAACACGCTCCCAGTCTCAGCAATAGCTGTGCCCTGTTCACCAGCATGGGCTTTCAATTTGCCCTTCTCTTTGGTGCCAAAAGTCTCCTAAGAAGAGTAAGGCTGCGTTCTCGGTTTCAGATGCCTGTGAATTAAGTTCCAGCAACTGCAGAGTCTCCAATGACAATTTATTGTCCTGACTTCTACTTTCTCATCCAGAGGAACTTCAGAAAGCCTGGCTAAATGGAAATGAGCATTAGGAGGTAACCGGTTAGCGTGCCTGGGCTGTCTCACAGGTTAGTGGAAACAGAATTACTTCTCGATCAGCCATATCCATTTGGCACCTTTGGCAAACCTCAATTTTCACAGAAGGAGGAATCAAAAAAGCTGATGTTCACTTGGCACATGTCTGTTTCTAGTCTTTACTTTGGAAATGTTCATTGTTGTGTTAGTTTCCTAGGGCCACCATAACGCACTATGAATTTGAGGGAACACAATTCAGCCTGTAGCCATTGTATTGAAGCTGAGCTTCAAAGAGGTAAGCTATCAGCCGGCCACGGCATGGCCATTCCCACTTCCCATCAAGATCATCAAAGTTTTTTTGTTTTTTATTTTTTTATCAAATTCTTGTGACTTCAACTATGTATTTTTAAATTAGCCAATATTTAGGAATACTTTTAGGATGTTTTTCTCCGTTCATATTGACCAACGTCATAGACCTCTCACCCTGTTTAACATCTTCGTATTCTTCAGCCTTTGTGAATGTCCCTTAGTAGACGCACCAGACAGATTGAATGTCTTATCAAGGAAGGACTTATAGATGTCATTATTATTTTTCCCAAGAGTCTGAAATTCCTTTTCAAATTGGGCCTTCATTTTTTAAAACAGGCTTTACTTTTTAGAGCAGTTTTAGGTTCACAACAAATTTGCTTAGAAAGTACAGAGATTTCCACATATGCTCTGTCCCCACGCATCCATAGCCTCCCACGCTGTCAGCATCCCCACCAGAGTGGTGCATTTGTCACGACTGATGAACCGACATTGAAACATCATTTTCACCCAGCCTCCGAAGTTCGCATTAGAGTTCACTCTAATGGGTGTTGTACCTTCTATACATTGTACCTTCTTTCTATATGATCTGTGTCCACCATTCTAGTATCATGCAGAGTATTTTCACTGCTCTAAACATTTTATCTGGTTGCCTCTGAAGCTTTTGGAGAGCACTGATACAGACGGAGCTGGACTAGGCAGGCATGCAATTGACTCAACTCTTCCAGAAACTCTGGAGATTTTGGCTTCCTCTCTCTGGGAGTGGAAGGCATTTGCTTCTTTGGACTCTCTGGCAGTCAGTATCTTCCCCATCATGGTTCCCACAGTTTCTTCTTCAGGTTCAGAAAGTCCCTTGTTATCAAGTCTATTGTGCTAGAGGGAATACGGCCAAGTGTAAGGTACCTGGTACCAGGGCAGGAGAGAAAAGAGTAGAACTCAGCTCTTCCATGTGCTCACCCAGTCCTTGTGCTTGGGGTTCTTCCATATGCATTTCTCTTTTGGTCAAATGCTTTATCATTGTTCATTCACTTTGTAGAAAAGAATTAAGTACCCATTAAATGTGCCAGGCATGGAGCTGGTGCTGGGACCTGTTCATTGAAGATACACAAGGCTTGTTTTCTTAGCTTCTTTTGCCAGGGCTCCCTGCCATCCACGTTGCTGCCCAGACCAGGGAGGAACCAAGGCCAAGAGAGGTGACCTTGGCCAAGTAAGAAAAATTTTCTATGTCTATGTTTTCTCATCTGTAAAATAGGATGCTAAGAGAACTGATTCCATGGGGTCAAGTGAGGACTGAAAGAAGCCATGTATGAAAATACTTCACACAGTGCCCACTGCACAGTAGCTTCTGATCTACAGAGAGTGCTGTATTAGCAGATGGTATTTAGACAGCTATCAACAACTCTGCTAGTAATAACAATAACACAGCAACTAACACTTACGCAGGACTGATCTACTACACACCTGGCACTATCCTGCGTTATTTACGCACACTCACTCATTGTATTATGAGCACTTACAATCCCTACTTACACACAGGTGACGCAGCTCAGGCAAGGTAAGTGACTTGCCCAGGGCCACACAGCAAGCAAATGCTGAGGGTAGGACGTGGGCTAGCCTGTCAGGCGCCAGAGTCCGTGCTCTCGGCCACAATGTTGGGCTGCCTCCCCATATCCCTTGTCTTGACTCCCCAAACCCAAGGATCTCACTTAACCTGATCAAACGCTGACTAGGTCATGGCTGATCAGGGTAAAGCATTATGACAGACACAAAGACAAATGGGTAACGTTGCTGTCCTCAAGAGAGACATAAAAACAAATGGATCTGGAGCTAAGGAAGGCTTTGAGGAGAAGGTGAGCAAGGTTACCAGATCCAAAGACTCATGTTGAGAATAGGGAGCTGAGAGAAGGTGAATAGAGAGTGCAGTGGGGTCTCCTGGGACACAGGCCTAGTGAGGCACTTTAGGGGTAAATGGAAAGATCTTGAATAGTAGATATTTTTTTTTTTTTCTGGAGACAGACTCTCATTCTATCACCCCGGCTGGAGTGCAGTGGTGCAATCTTGGCTCACTGCAAGCTCCACCTGCTGGGTTCAAGCTGTTCTCCTGCCTCAACCACCAGAGTAGCTGGGATTACAGGCATGTGCCACCACGCCTGGCTAATTTTTGTATTTCTAGTAAAGACAGGGTTTCACCATGTTGTCCAGCTGGTCTCGAACTCCTGACTTCAAGTGATCTGCCCACCTTGGCCTCCAAAAGTGCTGGGATTATAGGCATGAGCTACTGCGACTGGCTTCTTAAATAGCAGATTTTAAAACATGAAATTCATCTTGCCAAGGGCAGGAAATCATTGCTGATTTTGAGCAAGAGGACAATACACTCAGGACCCTAGCATAGGGCCTTGCTCTGGCAGCATTGTGGAAGTTAGGCTGAAGGAGAAACCAAGCAGAAG
Source organism: Alouatta palliata (assembly GCA_004027835.1). Taxonomy (NCBI): domain Eukaryota; kingdom Metazoa; phylum Chordata; class Mammalia; order Primates; family Atelidae; genus Alouatta; species Alouatta palliata. The sequence continues at coordinate 121,327 of PVKV010001243.1, forward strand.
CAGAGAAACCAGTCAGAAGTCAATGCTATGTTTGAAACCCTCGATTTACCTTGCACAAAGGCTGTACCTGGTGGTCAAATGGTTCTGCTCTGGGTTGTATTCCTAATGTCACACGTAGCCTCTTGGATCTAAAAATATAAATATGCACATAAAAACACATGGAAAATGTTGATACTCTGCATGTAGTATGACAGAGGAAATTTACTGCCTTCTTCTTAATTTTTCTGTATTGTGTAGATTTTTTTCAAGAAAACAGACATTATTACTCTGATATTCAGAAAAAAATGAAGTTATGTTTAGTTTTTAAAAATAAAGCCTACTTGTCCCAAGGAATTCAAAATGGCATTTCTCTAATTGAGTCACAGGTCACTGTGCTGTGAGTGTCTAAGTCGCCTGGTAACCCAGGCAACCTGAGGGCAGCGGACACTGTGTTCTCCAAGCTTGGCCTAAGAGACGCCCCTTGGCTGGGACTCCCGTGGGATTGTCCTGAGGAGCCAGATGGTCCTGAGACAAACTATGAATTGGAAGTTGGTTTGGTCCTTTTCTTTCCTCCAGGTACCCAAAAGTCTTACGCTGCTTGTCACCTTCCCTCACTGCTCGCCTCACACACCCTAGCAATATCATACATTTCAAGTGTTTTGTGGAAGTATGGCATACATACAGAAAAGCATGGCACACCATGCTATTAATCTTCCCTTGTACCCTCCCTGGCCTCCTCCAACAAATGAAAGCTAACGAATCCCCCAGCCTGTGTTTTCCTCCATCAAACTTAGTTCATTCACACATGGAAGATCTACTTCATCCAGGCAGAGCTAGGCTAGGGCTGCAAAGATTGGTGAGTCTGCAAAGAAGCCAGGGTGAAGTCAGGCAAGGACTCAAACAATGCTGAAACCATGGAGATGAGCCCTGTTAGGGCTCTTTTGCAGGGAGAGAGAGCAACAGAAGGATCCAGGGAGGAGGTAATGCTTAAGGTATGTCTTCGAGTCTGCCAGATGGGAGACAGAGCAAGAAGGAAAATCAACACAGAGAGACCAACATGTTCAAAGGCCTTGAGGAGGGAAAGAGTAGTACACGTCTGGGCAGAGCACCAAGCCGCTTGTTTGGAAGAGCCCAGCTGAGCACACCTTCTGTAAGAAGCTGATACCACTTTTACAATACACACCAGTGGCTACACCAAATGAACATTCTACCACATGCTAGGTCTTCATGGATTTCATTTCTCTGCAATCTCAGAGACTCTTTCCTTAACCCTTCTGACTGTGGCCTGGTTCTCACTCCTGCTTGCCCCCTGTGGCAGTGTCCGACTGAAGCCAGCCCAGCTGTCCCAGAGAAGTGATGTCTACTGTTTCGGGAATAAACAGGAAAACTGACCCTCCCATCTTAAAGACTGAAACTTATATTTGTCTTATCTAAATTCCTTCCTCAGGAAACTGATCCTTAAGCCACCCAGTTAGTATCAAGGAATGGAAACTCGCCAGACCACCACATCCACAATGAGATGCCAGACCCTTCATCCATCATGATTGCTGTTTAGCAGCTTCTCTTCCTTACCCCTCCCTCGTTTCTGTTTTCCCACATATAGTTACATTTCTTTCCTGCTATATAAACCCATAAGTTTAGTCGATTGGTCAAGGAGATGATTTTGAGACTGACCTCCCGTTCTTGGCTGCAGCACCCGAAAAAGCCTTCTTCCCTAGCAATGCTCATTTCAGTGACTTGCTCTCTGTGCAGCAAGCAGCAGGAGCTAGACCAATCCCTGGTGATCTGGTAATGCTACCAAAACCTGGCCCCACAGTGTCAAACGGAGGAAGGAATCCACTGTTCTGCCAGGTGCTTTGGAGCATGCTGGGCATGGAAACTGGAAGGCATGGCAAGTATAACTCAGTGAATGCTTGCTGTGGTCATGACGAAGGTGGCTAATGGTGACGGTCAAGTAACCTGGCCCCGCCTGCAGTGCCGAGACAACCCCTGGATTGAGTACCATGTGGCGGGGCAGACCTATGAGTAGACCCCACAAAGGAGGGGTAATGGCAGGAGATGAGAAGTCGGAAGAGAAAGAGGCAGAAGGCACAGGAAACTAATTAGAAAGCCATTGTGTGACTTCAAATGACAGAGACTGAGGTCCACCCAGAATAACGTCTGAGACGATCTCTAGATATTCACAAGGTTGAATTGTGTTTTATACATCATGTTGGTGCAAGTAATTGCAGCTTTTGCCATTAAAAGTAATAGCAGGGGGTTTTTTTTGGTTTTTGAATAGCAGTTTTTTGTTTGTTTGTTTTTTGAGAGAGAGAGAGTCTCACTCTGTCATCCAAGCTAGAGTGCTCGAGTGCTCTGGTGCAGTCTTGGCTCACTGCAACCTCCACCTTCCAGGTTCAAGCAAGTTTCCTGCCTTACCCTCCTGACTAGCTGGACAGCTGCACACAAACATGCTTAGCTAATTTTTGTATTTTTAGTGGAGATGGGGTTTCACCATGTTGTCCGAACTGGTCTCGAACTCCTGACCTCAAGTTTTTGCCACTACTTTTAATGGCAAAAACCGCAATTACTTTTGCACCAACCTTATGTGTGTGTGTGTGTGTGTGTGTGTGTGTGTGTGTGTGTGTATGAACACAATAACCATAAAGATGTGCGTTTTCCTACTTTTGTAGCAAATATTTGCTCAAGTGTCCACAAAAATTGGGTAAAGACACTGCCAAGAGAATCTCACCAGAGATGGGGGCAGGAGGGTAAGAAAGAAAGGGCTTGGCACTCAGAGCCGTGGGTCTGGAGAGAGGTCCTGCCGCTGCCTGGGGTCGCCAGGGGCTGCATGGGAGGTGTTCCATTTTCTCTACGGAAATCTATAGCACCCTACAGGAAGGTGAGGAGTTCCACTGCCACTTGCTGGTCCTGGGGCATCAGAATTAGAAACATCAGCTTTCACGCCTAATGACCCACACTTGCTTTAGGTCAGACAAGCAGTAAAGAGATGGCAGAAGTGTCTGTGATGAGCTTTTGGTTTTGTTTTTCTCTTCTGGAAATGTTTTATGTTGGATCAAATTACTACACATATGATGTGTGTGTGTGTGTGTGTGTGTGTGGGTCTGTGTGTGTGTGTGTGTGTGTCTGTGTGTGTGTGTGTCTGTTTCTCTTTTTCTGATTATAAAAGTGATGCATGCTCATTGGAGAAAATATGGAAAACACAAAAAAGTCAAAAGTCAGAAATAAAATAGGAACACCATCTGGAGAAAACTCCTTTGCTTTTTGGTTTATTTTCTTTTTTGTCATTCATTTACAATACATGTATATCATCTGCACACACATTCATAATATAATTTATTAAATTTGTATCATACTTTAGACATTTGCATCATATAATAAAGTTTTATATTTTATCTCTTACATATTTTCCTATGTGATTAAATGTTCCTTGAAAACATTTCTTTTTAGTTTACACACAATAAAATTTACTCTTTTTCATGAACAGGTCCATGAGTGTCGACAGACACATGGATTCGTGTAATCACCACCACAATCAAGACAGAGCAGTTCCATCACTCCCAAAAATTTTCTCTCAGTGTCACTTTGCAGGTAGCACCTCCCTCTAGCCCTAATCATGCAACCCCCACAATTACTGGTCTGCTCTCCACTCCTATAGTTCTGCCTTTTCGAGGATGTCATATGAACAGAATCATACAGTTGGCAGCTTTTGGTGTGGCGTCTCTCACATTTGAGTTTCATCCATATTGCTGCATATATCAAGATAGGTACTTTTGTTGTTGAGTAGTATTCCATGGTATAGATTTACCAGTTAGTTTATTCATTCAGCATTTGAAGGACATTTGAGTTGGCAAACATGGCTTTCACTTGTTGAATGATACTCCATATTACAAATATACTAAAACCCATGTAAACAGCTCTGTATCCCCACCCAAATGTCACATCGAATTGTGATCCCCAGTGTTGGAGGTTGGGCCTGGTGGGAGGTGATTGGATCATGTAGGTGGTTTCTGGTGGTTTAGCACCATCCCCTAGTGCTGTCTCGTGACAGAGTTCTCACGGGATCTGGTTATTTGAAAGCATGTAGCACCTCCCTCTTCACCCCCATTCTCCTTCTCTGGCCATGTAAGACATGCCTGCTTCCCTTTTGCCTTCAACCATGATTGTAAGTTTCCTGAGGCCTCCTCAGCCATGCTTCCTGTACAGCCTGTGGAACTGTGAGTCAAACCTCTTTTTTTATATATTTTTGAAAATTACCCAGTTTTGGGTAGTTTTTTTATAACAATACAAGAATGAATTAATACAAATTCCAAACAGCTTCAGTAAATATGTAAATATTATTGAACATTTTGGATTTTTCCCTCATTATAAGTAACTATTAAGGCTGGGTGTGGTGACTCACACCTGTAATCCTAGCACTTTGAGAGGATGAGACAGGTGGATCACCTGGAGTCAGGAGTTTGAGACCAGCCTGGCCAACATGGCAAAACCCCGTCTCTACTAAAAATACAAAACTTGGCTGGGTGTGGTGGCAGGCACCTGAAAATCCAGCTACTCAGGAGGCTGAGGCAGGAGTAGCGCTTGAATCCTGGAGGTGGAGGTTGCAGTGAACTGCGACCTCACCACTTCTCTGCAGCCTGGGCAAAGGACTGCAACACCATCTCTAAAAAAAAAAAAAAAAAAAAAAAACCATTAACTGAACATCTTTATACCAAATAAATGAAATCTTTGCAGGCCAAATATATACGCATACGTTTATATAGTGTACATATGACTTAAGCAATCAATATGCCTGCAGTGTGCACACTGCTGGAGACACAGAAAAATACAGATGACATAATACATATCTTTATTAGAATTCTCTAAAAATGTTTGATAATATACAAGCAGTCTGACTCTCAATGCTTTGTGTCATTGTAAAAATAAGAAAATAACTTGCTTTAATTCCAATGCAGCATTTTTTAAGCTGCTATATAGAACTAATTTCTTGTTTCTGAAATCCTGAGCATATACGCCCTTGAAATACCATTTCAGGACATCGTTTTGCCAGCAAAAAACCACTTTAGACAACAGAATCATTTGGTATATACAGAACAGGAATGATGACTGCAAGGGCAGGCTGCAGGGCTGGAAGAGGGTTCGAGCAGCACAGAGTTTCCAGTTACAGTTGAGTCCCTGAAGCCAGAGCCAGCAGGAGGGGAACGATAAGACCCACACTTTGTTCTGCATAAAAAAGTGGGGCTTCTCCTTGAGTAGCGGCTGCTGCCCTGCAAATTAACAAGGAAATCGAGAAAAGGTTAGTATTGGTGTATGGAAACGACACTCAAAAATATATGTGCAGTATTAGTCTGTTTTTTGGTTAGCGCGGTGCGAGAAGCCATGAGTGGCAAAGTCTCCTGCGATACCCGGTAGGAGGCGGTGCGGAAAGTCCTGCACCGGAATCAGCGCAAGCGCCGCAAGCTTCTGGAGACCGGGAGCTGCAGATCAGCCTGAAGAACTAGGACTCCCCAGAAGGACAATCGCTTCTCGGGCACCGTCAGGCTTAAGTCCACTCCCTGCCCCAAGTTCTCCGTGTGTGTCCTGGGGGACCAGCAGCACTGTGACGAAGCCGAGGCTGTGGGTATGGAAAACGATACGCAGAAAAAACTCAACAAGAATAAGAAACTGGTCAAGCAGCTGGCCAGGAAGTATGATGCATTTTTGGCCTCAGAGTCTCTGATGGAGCAGATCCTACAAATCCGCGGCCCAGGCCTAAATAAGACAGGAAATTTCTCCTCCCTGCTCGCATACAATGAAAACATGGTGGCCAAAGTGGAAGAGATGAAGTCCACCATCAAGTTCCAAATGAAGAAGGTGTTATGTCTGGCTGTGGCTGCTGGCTACGTGAAGATGACAGACAATGAGCTTGTGTATAACGTTCACCTGCCTGTCAACTTCTTGGTGACATTGCTCAAGAAAAATTGGCAGAAAAACTGGCAGAACTTCCGGGCCTTATATATTGAGAGCACCATAGGCAAGCCCCACCACCTATGTAAAGCATATTTGAATAAATTCTACTGCTACCATTAAAAAAAAAAAAAAGTGCACACCGTGGGGAAATTTGCATAGTATAGAAAGTTACAAAGTGGGAAGTAAAAGTCTTAATCTCCCCATTTGCACTTTCCATAGAAAACCAACTTTGATAGCTTGAGTTCTCTTTCCAGGAATAGAATGCACACATGAACGCTAAACCTGCCCCGTAGAACTAATTTCCATTCTGAAATCCTGAGCGCATATGTCATTGAAATATCATTCCAGGGCATTGTTTCCCCAGCAAAAAGCTTCTCTAGACAACAGGACCTGCTGCTGCTCTGTAAATTCTCCTTAGATGTCCTTAGATATCCTTTTATCTAAGCACAAATGGAATCTGCAACGTGTGTTCTTTGCCTAACATACTATCCTGAACATGCTTCCATGTTGGTACACAGGGAGTTAGTTCATTCTTCTTTGTGGTTGAATTATTATTGTATGGATTGAACACAGTATTAGCCAAGTTCCCTACTGGTGGGTATTACATTATCAGAATTTAAGTGGTGAAGAAAAACCTGTCCTGACATGAAGACATCAACAGAGGGCCTGTCCAAAATATGGACTGTATTCATAGTAAACAGTATCTGACCACTGGGTTTTTAAAAACAAATTACTGAATTCTGTTAAACCAATTAAAACATGATATTTTTAAATTATGAAATCATCTAATGTTGGTTTGGAAATATATCCCATGGCTCTGGACTAGCGGCCCTGTCCTTAAAATTTCCTGACTCTGAATGCTGGTCCTCCCTTCTTTTTTGCTGAAGAAATCTCTCCCGTGGGGTTGTATTAGGGCTCCACCTGCCGGACATTTTCTACAATTGCACTGTGATGCTGTTAATGTCCGGGATTTGATTGACTCAAAATTTAAAATTACTTTTGCTTTCAAATAATTAACTAATTAACAGAAGGTTACATTTTTCTTTACTTTTTTAAAAAAATGAAATGACGCATAATTAAATACACTAATAGTGACAGTCTCCCTTCATATTTTCCCAGTTCCTATTCCTTTGCCTAGAAGGAACCACAGTTAGCAGCTTGGAGTTGACTTTCTCAGACTTGTTTCTATCACTTACATCCATTATCATGCACAAATAGAAACATGCTGTTTTTCTTGGTCACTTTGTAACTTAAAAAGCTTTTCTTGTCAATGTGAGTCTATATTTGAGGGGGGTTTCATTACACACTATTTGAACTGCACTTACTTTGATTTTTAAAATTAAATTTTGTTATTACATTTGTACACTCAAAAGCCTAATTTTTCCATGTCCTTTTATTTAATTTATAAATCACATTGTTCTATTTAAAAACCTAGTGAACTCTGACAATAACACTTAAGGTCGTGTTACACTTAATTCCCGTGAATTTTTAAACTCAAGTTATTTCAGGTCAAAGTAGTTATTATTATTATTATTATTATTATTATTATTATTATTATTTGAGACAGGGACTCATTCTGTCACCTAGGCTAGAGTGCAGTGGCATGACTACAGCTCACTGAAGCATTGACCTCCTGGGTTTAGAGAATCTTGCTGCCCTCAAACTTTTGAGTAGCTGGGGCCATAGGTGCACACCAACATATCCAGATAATTTTTTTTTATTATTGTTTGTAGAGATGGGGTCTCGCTATGTTGCCTAGGCTGGTCTTGACTGCCTGGGCTCAAGTGATCCTTCCACATTGGCCTCCCAAAGTGCTGGGATTACAGGCATGAGCCACTGGGAAAGGCTCCAGGTTAAATTATTTTAAACTGAAGTATTAAATATTACATCTTCTTTTTAAAATATTTTAAATGACTTTAAGTTAGCAAAACTTTCTCAAATACTTGATTGTAGTAAACCTAGTAAATGTATAAAATTTATAATTTATAAATTTATAAATATAAAACTTAATTCTTTTAAAAATTCCAATACTGGTTCAAAACTTAGTAAAATTCTCTTATAACTTCCTACTAAAAATCCCAAGTCTAAAATCAGTTACTTGGCTGAGAATGGTGGTCACACCTATAATCCCAGCACTTTGGGAGGCCAAGGCAGGAGGATTCCTTGAGACCAGGAGTTCATGATCAACTTGGGCAACAGAGGGAGATTCCATCTTTTTTTTTTTTTTAATTTTTTCTAATAAAAAAAGAAAATTTCGCCAGGTATGGTGGCTCATGCCTGTAAGCCCAACACTTCGGGAGGCCAAGGCAAGCAGATCACATGAGGTCAGGAATTTGAGATTAACCTGGCCAACATGGTGAAACCCTGTCTCTACTAACAATACAAAACTCAGCCAGGTGTGGTTTGCACCTGTAGTCCCAGCTACTCAGGAGGCTGAGGCAGGAGACTTGCAGGAGGTGGAGGCTGCAGTGAGCCAAGATCAACCCACTGCACTCTAGTCTGGGCAACAGAGTGAGACTCCATCCCGAAAGAAAGAAAGAAAGAAAGAAAGAAGGAAAGAAAGAAAGAAAGAAAGAAAGAAAGAAAGAAAGAAAGAAAGAAAGAAAGAACAAAATAAAGAAAAAGGAGAAAGAGAGAGAAAGAAAGAAAGAAAGAGAGAGAGATAAAGAACGAAAGAGAAAGAAAGAAAGAAAGAGAAAGGAGAAAGACAGAGAGAAAGACAGAAAGACAGAAAGACAGAAAGAAAGACAGAAAGAAAGACAGAAAGAAAGACAGAAAGAAAGAAAGAAAGAAAGAAAGAAAGAAAGAAAGAAAGAAAGAAAGAAAAAGAAAGGAAAGAAAAGAAAAGGAGAGAGGAGAAAAGAAAGGAAAAGAAAATGTTCCAGGAGTGGTGGCATGCACCTCTTGTCTCAGCTACTTGAGAGGCCGAGGCAGGAGTATCATTTGAACCCGGGAATTTGAGGCTACAGTAAGCCAAGATCATACCACTGCACTCCGTGCCTGGGTGACAGCGAGAACCTGTCTCCAGGAAAAAAACAAAAAGAAAGAAAGAAAATAAAAAAGAAAAGGAATTAGTTACTTAATAGTAACAAATATACTAAGATCACATGTTTAATGCAACAGCTGTTCTTACATGCTACATTCTCTAAAATATTGTCAATGATTAAATACCAAACATACAGATTGTCTCTAAAGTTACCACAAAACTATTAATAAAATAAGTGAATGTACATCAATAGTTATTTCATTCTAAACCTTTGCAGATTAAAAGCCCTTTACCCCACTATTCCTAAACAAGTAGAGATGGGTAGTCCTGCCTCTGTGGCCTGGGGCATTTAGGACAGAGACTTCCAGCCAAGTTAAGAGATCTGATGTTTGCCCTTGGCCCTCAGTGCCACACTGAGTCCTGGTCCCAATACTATATGTCTGTTTTCTCATATCATCACCAGTCTTGCAAATTAAAAGTCTACTGAATTTTTGGTCAATATTATAACCTATAAGCGCCTAAGGTTGCTGCTTTCCTTAGATTACTCATGGGGTCTTCTGCTTGCTGTATGGTTATCCTACCATTGTCTTGAAGGGCTACCTTCTACTCCCTCCAGTAAGTGTACCCTTTGATGTAATCATTTACTTGTCAGTGGATATTTAGGTCCAGTTTCCAATATTTAAGAATTATAAAGAATGCTCTGGTGAACATATTTGAGCATACAGGCTGAATGCACATTTCAAATCACTTCTTTAGTATAAGGCACCAAAAGTACCCTAAAGTCTGACCTAGGTCAAAGATTGTGATACTTTTCTAATTCTTGACACATATTGTCAAATTGTTTTCCCAAAGCCCTTTATCAATTTTCGGTGACATCAAGCATTGAAAAACATCTCTAAAATATTTTTCTGCTGTGTTTTAATGTATGTCAAAAAAGTTTAGGTAAAAATGAAACCTTATTGAATTTGTATTCCATTATTATCAGAGTGATTAAATAATTTTCTATATATTTGCTATTTGTGGTTTCTCTTTTGTAAATTGTCTACAAATATTCACTACTAGAATGTTTAAAAAGGAGATTAGTAAAATTCCTGCCAGGGTGACGAAAGTTGGAGAAAAACTTGGCAAAGAGTGAAAGAGGGTTTTATCCTTGACATTCAAAGGAATTAGGCAGAATTGTCAAAAATGTCTACCAACAAGCACTGAAAGAATACCCACACACAGGAAAGAAGAACAGGTCAGGAACTGCAAAGCCCTTACTTGTTTACTTACCTGCTGTGGTGTGAGTCCTAGAGACATTTTAAGGCAGTGTGGTGTGGCAGGAAGAACGAGAACTTTACGCACAGACAAATCTCGGGTTTGCTTTTGCCTCTGAGTAACAACCAGTGATCGCTTATCTCTCTGAACCTCAGCATCACTGATGACAGTCAAATTGTCCTTCCAGGAATGTGGTTGGAATAAAATAAGATGATGACTCCAGAGCACCAGCTGGAAGCCTGACACAGCTAAGTGCTCAGAAATACTGAGGAAAGGTGAGGAGAACTGCCCTCATTCTCCTTAGACTTCCTGCAGCAGGGGAGCTAACCCAAGGCACTGGTGCCAGGATGGCGCCATTTGCCCATTTTAGGAATGGTGGTATAGAGTGCAATGGGTTTTATAACAAGGAATTTTCCATAGTCTGTTTCTGTATAGGTTTACAGTCTGATTAATGGGACAGAGTAAAACCATACAGACCTAAGTAAGTCTAACGCCACAGACACTTCCCTATTCAAGCCTTATGAGGTTCCAGCCTCCTTACAAAGTCTATACCATTAAATCTTTGCAACAGCCTTATATTCCTCCCTTTGCCACACAAATGAGCCACAATAGGATCCTTTTTCTTGCAACCGAAATGTAGAGCTTATGCATATGCAGCCACTGGGCACCTCTCTGAAGCTGCTGTAGAGCGTCGTCATGCCTTCTGGCTGCCCAGCACCTTTGAACATCATTCTTCTTAAATCTATTCCTTTCCTGGGTAGAAGGCAATCATTTATTCATTCATTTATTTATTTATTCATCTATTCATCCCTTCATTCCTAAGTGTCTACCAGGTTCTAAGCTCTGTTTTAGGTTCTTAGAATACTACCAGAAAAGTAGAGTCATATGAGGGTTTTGAAAAATTAGCTGGGCATAGTGGCGAGTGTCTGTATCTCTCTCTGTCTCTCTCTGTCTCTCTCAATCTCTCTCTCTCCCTCTCTTTATTACTTTATTTTTTTTTAGATGGAGTTTCACTCTTGTTGCCCAGGCTGGAGTGCAGTGGCACAATCTCGGCTCACTGCAACCTCTGCTTACTAGGTTCAAGCGATTCTCCTGCCTCAGCCTCCCAAGTAGCTAGGATTACAGGCATGCACCACCATGCCCGGCTAATTTTTTGTATTTAGTAGAAATGGGGTTTCACCATGTTAGTCAGGCTAGTCTCAAATAGGTTAAAGTTCCTGACCTCCTGGAGCTCATGTTCTAACAGGTGGGAGACAGGTGCTAAAGAATGAACTTCCCAGCCTGGGCAACATAATAAAATCTCATCTCTACAAAAAACAGAAACAAACAAAAACTTTAAAAGTTAGCTGGGCTTAGTGGTGAGTGTCTGTGTCCCCAGCTATTGGGAGGCTGAGGTAGGGGATCACTTGATCCCAGGAGGTCAAGGCTGCAGTGAGCCATGATTGTGCCACTGCACTACAGCCTGTGTGACAGAGAGAGAGATATTGTCTCAAAAAAAAAAAAAAAAGAACTTCTTAAGTAGGTCAGTCAGAAGATAAACAGCATAAAAAAGAAAAAATAGAGTCACATGAGGGTTTTGAAAAGCACAGTTGTGAGATGGAGGCTGTAATTTTAAATATTCAGATCAGGAGTCTGGGTAGCTTCATGGAGGCGTTGTAGATAAGAAAACTGATAATTTTAGATCATCTGACTCTAACTCAGTAAGAGCAGAATGCTTACTGCTGCTAAAACGGTGTTTCCACAGCCTGATGAGCAGGAAGGCATATGATATCTTTAGGGAAGTGGATCAAAACCAGCCTTGAAATAAAAGTTCCAGATCAGAAGCAGTGGGTGACATATCTGGAAAGAATATGATCAAACTGGAAGATGGGACTAGACGTCTGAACTTGGTAGTAGGGAACCTTGAAGGTTCTTAAGCAGCAGCAACGTGAGGATGGACTTCATTTTCCGGTGAGGAAAGGAAAGACCCAGGTTCACAGGCTGTGCTTTATCTCCTGTGAGAGGATTCAGAAACGATGCATGCCAAATTCACAGGGAATGACTAGCATTAGAGCATGGGGAGAGGACTTAAATCTATCACCGAACCTTGGGATGTTGACTCCTAGAATACGTGCTGGAGATGATGGGTCTATTGTCCTTATTTCCAGCCCAAAGAGCATGACATCTGCCAGAGTGAATTTTGACAGTTCTCAGACGGCTTCAGATCCTGGTTCTGCCTGCACTAGCTGGGTGTTCTTGGGTGAGTTCTTCATTAACTTCTTGGAGCCAGAGGTTCTTTGCTTCTGAAGGGAGAATCTGAACCTATCCAGATTGGATCAAACAAACGTTTGGCTTATTGCTAAATGACGGTGGCTTAGAGAAAATAGATGTTTATCTCTCTCTCAATAACTGTCCAGGGCGGATAGAGTGGCGCCGTGGTGCAGAGGCACCCAGCCTCCTTCTGCTATGTTGCTCTGCCACCCCCAGTTGAAGACGGCTCACCTCTGCATCTTCTGGGACCATACACCAGCCAGCGTAAAAGGAGAAAGGGAAGGCATGCCCCTTCCTTTCAAGTGCTTAACCCGGAAATTGCACATGTCACTTGACCACAGTGCGTAGGGAGGCTAAGAGGTCCACTCGTTATTCTTGACAGCCATGAACCCATCTAAAATTCAAGGGTTCTATTACTAAATGAAGAAGAGAAGAAGAGCTATACAGGGATGACAAGCCAGCTCGCTAGTGCATGTACTCTATTTCTTTCTGTCTCTCTCTCTCTCACACTCTCTTTATTTTATTACTTTATTATTATTATTTTTACATGGAGTTTCGCTCTTGTTGTCCAGGCTGGAGTGCAGTGGCACAATCTTGACTCACTGCAACCTCTGCTTACTGGGTTCAGGCGATTCTCCTGCCTCAGCCTCCCAAGTAGCTAGGATTACAGGCATGCACCACCACATCTGGCTAATTTTTTGTATTTAGTAGGAATGGGGTTTCACCATGTTAGTCAGGCTGGTCTCAAACTCCTGACCTCAGGTGATCCACCCACCTCTGCTTCCCAAAGTGTTGAGATTACAGGCATGAGCCACTGCACCCAGCCTGACTCTCTTTAATGTACGAGTTATTCAGATAAACATAATCTTTTATGTAGTGCACAGGGCAAATGCCTGGCATATAGTTGCTCTGCACTCTGATTAGTTCTCTTCCCTTGTAGATGGAAGAATGGATCCTACAGGCATTGATGGTGCACCCACTGTGTGCGACTATAATGAGAAATACTAAGAGAAACACAAAGAGTAAGGCAAAGTGAGGCAGGCAGATGGTGCAGAATGAACACTAGCAGGGTTGGGAAGAGTAAAGCACTGTAATCAAATTGTGTATGAAGTCCTTGGGAGCAAAGAGAAGGGAGCACCTCAATCAACTTGGAGAATGAGGAAAGCCTCATTAAGGAAAGCACACTTGAGCTGGATTGTCATGATAAGTACAATGTTAGCAAATAGAAAAGGAAAGGAAAAGAATTCGGGTGAAGGGATCAGAAATCTCCCTGCCAACACAAACTGAAATGACAATAATGCGCTATGTTTTAACCCTAAGACTGGCTAAAATGATATGGCTCTAGGTACAGGCACAGGTAGATATGGATACAGGAAATACACAGTGGTGGAGGAGTGGAGAAAGGGCACTCCCAACATATACTGGTGGTGGAAGTGTACGCTGGCACAGCTTTTTTGAAACCTATCAAAATTTTGCAGAACATATCAAAATGTAAAAGGCATACATTCTTTGATCCAGCAACTCAGTTTCTGGGAATCTATCCTACACAAATACTTGCACAACAGCTTAAAGTATATAATCAGGGACTGAATTTCAACATTGTTTATAAGAACAAACAACTACCATAACAATGTACAACCAAGCCAGCCCATGACACGGAAAGGATTAAATAAAAGGTGGAGTGGCCATCCTAAGGAATGCTCTTACAGCCACTAACAGACTGGGACAGAAAGTATGAACAAACTTAAAAGGATGGCCCCATAATACCGGCAAGTGAAGAAAGCTCACAGCAGGACGTTATGTGTGGCATGATTGCTTTTTGTACAAAAACTAAACAGATACATATAAATAATAATAAGGCCAAACCGGAACCAAACGAACACACTTACATCTGTGTCTGATAACATGTTCATGTTTGTGCACTGAAAACTTCTGAAAGGAGATGGACCAGAATAAAAGAAATTACTCTTAGGAAATGAGAGCTGAGGGAAACAAAAATCCTTAGTCATTGATGCAGGGCTAAATATTGAAAAGTAACTGTCCACCTGCAGGCAATGAGGTTAAAAAATCATGATATTTTCACACAACTGACTGCTACAGAGCTGTTCAAAAGAACGAAGCTTTATCAATAAATATGGAAACAAAAATAAACAAATAAGGAAACAGCTCCAAGACATGCTGTTGAGTTAAAAAACCCAGGTGTACAGCCAGGCATGGTGGCTCATGCCTGTCATTCTAGCTCTTTGGGTGGCTGAAGTGGGCAGATCACTTGAGGTCAGGAGTTTGAGACCAGCTAGGCCAACATGGCAAAACCCTGTCTCTACTAAAAATACAAAAATTAGCCAAGAACGGTGGCATACTCCTGTAGTCCCAACTACTCTGGAGGCTGAGGCAGGAGAATCACATGAGCGTGGAAGGTGGAGGTTGCAGTGAGCTGAGATAGTGCCACTGCACTCCAGCCTCTAAATAAATAAATAAATGCAAGGTCCAGCATCCTACATATAGTATCATTTATGTGAATAGTATAAGAGAAATATGTCTGTGTCTCTGTGTGTGAGACAGGGTGTGTGTCGGTGTGTGTGTGTGTGTCTGTGTGTGTGTGTGTGTGTGTGTGTGTGTGTGTGGTTACAGGCACACAGTATTCTAGAGGTATATGCAAGAAACTGGAAACAATAATCGCCTTTGGGTAGGGAAACTGAGTGACTTAGCAGGAGAATGACTGCTCACTTCCCTTACCCTTTTATAATAGGGAATTTTGCCCCATACATATATGCCTTTTTCAAAAATGTAGTGAAAATTTAACTTAGGATTAAGAAATATGTGTTAAAAGGGGCCTCCAGCTGTCCCACTCCTAGCTGCTCTGCTGAAGTAAATGCTGCCAGGGAAGGGCATAGAGTAGGGCCACTTTTGCTCTGCAGTTCATGGTTAAGTTTGGCTCAGCTCGGCAGATGTCTGTCAAATCTCAGCAACCCGCCAGCTCAGAGTGAGTGAGAGGAGTGCAGTGCAGAATTACAAACCTTAGTCTGCAGCCTGGCATTTTAGGGCGTAGATATAAAATCATACTGCAATTCACCAGAGTTCCATAATACATACTAAGGGCTGGTTGTCTTGGGAAAGAACGACTTGGGTTGGGACATTTACTTACGAATTTAAGGCACAGTCAGGATGAGTGCTGTGGTCCACACACTGTAAGAGCTTCACTGGTCTACAGAAAGAAAATAATATTTAAGGGATTATTTAAATAACTTTCACCCATCAAACATTCATGGTTTGCCTGAAAAGTCCTGGAAATACAGTAGTCTCTGATCTCAAATAATATACAAACTATTTCCTCTAAAAATATTGGTGGCCCAACATGGTGGTGTATCCCTGTAATCCCAGCACTTTGGGAGGTTGAGGCAGGAGGACTGCTTGAGACCAGGAGTTTGAGACCAGCCTGAGCAACATAGCGAGACCCTGTCTCTACAAAAAAAAAAAAATCTTAAAATTATCCGGGTACAGAGGCTCATGCCTATAGTCTCAGCTACTCAGGATGCTAAGGCAGGAGACCCAGGAGTTAAAGGCTGCAGTGAGCTACGATCGCACCACTGCACTCCAGCCTGGATAGTAGAGTAAGATCCTGTGTCTAGAAAAAATAAAACAAATAAAAATATTAGCCAGCATTTATTGAGCATTTACTATGTAGGAAGACATTTGATTATATCTTTTGTAAGGATCGTGTCATTTAATCCTCATAACAACCAAATGGAATAGGTGCTTTATCTTCTCTAATTTACAGTTGAGAAAGCTGACCACAATAACCTGCCCAGGTTCTCACAGTAGCAGGTTGAAGGGCTGAACTTGAACCATGCAGGCTGACTCCAGGGCCCAAGCTTCTCACCACTTCTGTATGCACGTACGACATGCACGACCTGATAAGTACTTTGGGCAGAAGGTTGGACTTGAACCACTGGGGGACTGCCAGTGCTCAGGAATCAGAGAGGAAAGCTAACTTGCTGTGCACAGTAGGAGATGTAAAGTTCCAAGGCTGTTGGAGGTGGGGAAGGGAAGCAGCAATGAAGACAGGAGCCAGGGCTTGGTGACACAAGGGGAGTTAGGTAGGAAGCAAGCCTAGACAGGATCTCTGTGGCAGGATCACTGCAGGGGACCATGGAAGAACAGGATCGTGATATTGTTCTCCCTACGGCATGCCATGTCATCTGTCCTTGACTCAGCTGCCTTTCAGTAATGTCTACTTGATGCACATATCTTTAATAACAGTAGTTATCTGTCATTGTTTATGCCCAGAAAAGGGCATGAAATTTCACTAAGTCGGATTCAACACAGTGCTGGCAGAAACCAACCAGGAGGTCAGGGAGGCTATGAAAAGTCCCCTCCAAAATGGGCAAGAACCTTTGACTTATGTGGGGCAGAAGACAACGCTATCTGAATTGTGAGGAGCAGGAGGGTCTCACATCTGCGTTGGAGTTGGATTTGTTAGGTTAACTTTTGTCACTTTCCCATGTTATACCTTTCATTATACCCTCTCTGCTCCTGACAGTAACACAGAAACAGCCTATGGGCAGTAAAGAAATGGGAGCTTCTTCGTTTCTTTACCAAGTCAGGCTTGGAAGAGAAGAACCCTGAGGCCGACTGAGGTAGGGACACCAATGGAGAGGAAGAAAGTAAGCCCAGGCCCAGGGCAGCTGTGAGCAGGATGGGGACTTGGGCTCTGGCCCAGACTATTACAACTCAACCCAATGACATGAAAACAAAGCAAAGCGACTGTGAATGCAAAAATTTTAGCTACAGTCTTCTCCATCATTGAACTTGTTTTGTTTGTTTGTTTTGGTTTGGTTTTTGTTTTTTATGGGGGTTGGGGGGAGTTGCTTTGTTTTATTTTGAGACCAGGTCTTCCTCTGTCACCAAGGCTAGAGACTGCACACTCGAACTCCTGGGCTCAAACAATCCTCCCACCTCAGCCTCCCAAGTAGCTGAAACTACAGGTGCATGCCACTGTGCTTGGCTACTGAGCTGTTTTGGAGTAAGGACTGAATATTTTTTAAAATTTACTACTGGTGCTTTGATTAAGGAAAGAAGAGCTTGGTAGCAGGAGGGAAAGAGCATGCTTTAAGACCACGCAAAACTGGGTTCAAGACTCAGCTCTGTCACTGAGTTTAAAGCTTCAAGACAGATAAAACTAATAAATGACACTACATATCTGGAGAGTGGTTACTATGAGGGTGGTGACCAACAGAGAGGCCAACGGGAGCCCCTGGGGATGCTGGTTATGTTCCGTTTATTGGCCTGAGGGCTGGTTGCAGGTATGCATGGAATGGGGAAACTTCCACCTGTGTTCTCATGTTTTGGATATTTTTCTATACATAGATTATATTTCCAGAAAAGGACATTTGCCATGTTTTGTTTTTAAGAAGGGGTGATAAACAACACCTAACTTTTGAGGGCACTGGCAGTAATATGTAAGTAAAAGGTACAGATAACAGAACAGCCTTGAGGGGCTCCTTGTCTTGAGGAGGCATGGAGTGGGAGGGAGTGGTTCACATGTTTAGAGGGTTTTGCTCAGCTGGGAGAATGATCTCACCCATGGGGCTTCTGGGAAGGCAGAGAGTGGCAGAGAAGCAGGATGATCAAGGGTGCTGGGCAATAAGAGAAGACCACTGATATCATTTCGACTCTGTGACACTCAAATGTTCAAGAAGGCCACTCAGTTTTTGCAGTATTGGATTCCAGCCCCTTGCACAATCAGCAGGTCCACAGTCTTAGAGGCTGAAGCAGAGAGAGCCAGAGGCAGGGATTTGAGTCCAGAGACGGCTTGCAACTACCTTATGGCTTGAGCCACGTTTTGTTTTTTTAAAATTTCCAAGCAGGAAGGCCCACAAATGATATCTGATTATAAGTATATAAAGTGTCTGGCCCATAAGTCCTCACCAAATGGCAGATACTGTCATTTTCCTATTGGTCTGTGGTCAAGATGTATCTGTAAGTGTCTCAAACTCCCACCTTAGTACCTGTCATGCACAAGGACCCCACAGAGATCCAAAGACAAAGGAACCTCAGTCCCTGTCCTCCATGTCTCACTGCACAGTAAGCACGGTGAGAGAACTGGGCATGAGCAAATGAGAAAGTGCCACTCTGTGTTCTTTAAGCTCCACGAAGACGGACTCTGGACAGCAGTGGGTGGGACCCTGGCCAAATCCAGGCCAGAAGATGTTCCTTGCTTCCACAACAAGAAGCCACCCAGAAGACACCACCCCGTGGACTTCAGAGCTGGGAGCCAGCAATAGCCTTCAGGCTGCCCTCCTCCAAAATCACACATCACCTCTACAAGTGCGCATTGATTATATAGGCCGCCTACCGGTAATCATTAATACAGCTGTACTGGAACCCCATGTCCTTCAGTCTCTTTTCCAGGACTTTCATGCTGCCTTCCCCACAGGATTCCCTAAAACATAAAAATATGTAATTAAAAAGTAAGAAAATAAGAGGAGGAAGAGGAAGTTGTCTCTTGGTTAAATGTAATTTATTCTGACTACGTGCTCCTGGATATTCTACTCTCAGAAAGAAAACTGGAATGTCTCTGGCTCAAAAAGGGCTGCTTCCAGTAAACCTGCGGGACCCAGGAGACGATGCTCTGAGGACCCCAGCACCAGGCCTGAGGCTGGGCATCCAGGAGCACTGGGAAAGCCAGGGCCAGTGCATGTGCATGATGTCAGCCACCTGTGCGGTCTGTCCCCAGACAGTGACACATATCTGTGATGTGCCCCAGGGGCTCAGCACGATGCTACCTGCCAGTTTGTGCACCTTACGCTGCAGTGTGTTCGTTCAAAGCTTTAAGTAACCACCAAGACATACAAATTTAGAAAATGAAAATAAACAAAAATTTTTAGAAATGGCTTGAAATCTCACACCCCTAGAGATAACTGATGTTAACATTTTGGTGTATATAGGTCTAAACTTTTAAAATACATTTATTTCTGCAAGTTTTTAAAAATATAGGAGTGGGACTCTGCTATCCAATTTGTTTTGTACTCTGCTGTAGCTCCTGTGTATACACACACACACACACTTCTCTGTCTTTGCTTTTAGCTCCTGCATGGTCTCCCTTACATAAACAGACTATAACTCATAGAAGCTGTCCTCTCTTGTTGAAGACCTAGGTTGATTCTCTTATTTCAATGCCATTTACACTACAGCAAACTTTGTTGGTGTGGAGTCCTAATTAGAAAAAAAAAGGAGTCAGGCTGGCAGGAGCAGGGGAAAGCTAAAAGAGAAAGCAGAGAAGTTATAAATCTGTTTTCTTCATGGTTCAGGATACATAGCTTTCTGCACAAGTAACTCACAACTTTCCCATGCCCAGCTATCACCAGACCCTCAGCTGACAGAAAAAGGCAAGTTAGCTCACTGCAGCCTCTGTGTTATCAGAACTGCACGAAGTGCTCTTCAGCACACAGCATAAGCACCATCCTGTAAAATCCCCAGCAAGCCTTCATTTCCCTGTAGTCAGCTCATTTCCTGCTGACCTGCCCATTGCACCCTTGCAATGTATTTTCATACTTTCACTAATAAATCTGTCTTTCTTTACCTTCAACTGTCTTGGCAAATTCTTACCTCCCATACCACCAGCCCAGATAATTACTGATTAGAACTTCATTTTCATACACCCTCTTAATTGTTTGTCCCCTTAGCATAAATTCCTGAAAGTAGGTTTTCTGGCATCAATGATTTGAATCCATTTTAAGGCTCCTATATAAACAGTCTGATAAAGTACGAAAGTGGTGATTTCCCACACACACTTGTACCAACGGTGATTCTTGTCTGCTTTCATTAATGGTCACAATTAAGCAGGGAGAATTTACAAACACAAACAGAGGGAGACACAACACCACCAGCTGTGGTTATTAAGCATGGTATATTACAGGCAGGGCCCTGAGTTTACATGAAGTGGGATGGTAAACAGCCTCCCCACTATAGAATTAATAGAGGGGGAGTATACAGGGAAGAAATAAGCAATTGGAAATTTTTACAGAAGTGGAATTCCAGGCATTACAGGAATGAAGACAGCAAAGTACTGAATAACATCATCTTTTAGAACTTTGACAATACCTGGGACAATGCCTTACTCTGGGCCAGGTTCACTACTTACAATTTTTTTTTTAGTAAGCAATGACATTTAGGCTGCAGGACACCTGGACACAGAGATAAGTGAATGGGTTATTAAAATAACTATAAAGGCCAGGCACGGTGGCTCACACCTGTAATCCCAGCGCTTTGGGAGGCCGAGGCAGGTGGATCACCTGAGGTCAGGAGTTTGAGACCACCCTGGCCAATACGGTGAAACCCCGTCTCTACTAAACACACAAAAAATTAGCTGGGCATGGTGGCAGACATCTGTAATCCCAGCTACTTGGAGGTTGAGGCAGGAGAATCACTTCAACCCAGGAGGCAGAGGTTGCAATGAGCTGACATCTGGCCACTGCGCTCCTGAGAAATGCCATCTCAAAATAAATAAATAAATAACTACAAACTGGTTTTTTTTTAATAAAGGCAGCCCAAATCATGCTAAACACAATCAGGTGTCAGCCATGCTGTTTTTAGCTCTCTGCTTATGAGTTTTAATTTTTAAATAAGTTTTATTTTATATATTTGAGGTTTACAGCATGATGTCATTACATACACATAGATAGTAAACTGGTGAGTGTAGTAAAGCACATTAACCATCTATCATCTCACATAGTTACTTTTTTGTGTGATAAGAGCAGGTAAAATCTACTTATTTAACAATGATAATCCCTAATACATTACAATTTTATTAACTATTCTGCTAATATGTTTTCCCTAAAATCTGAGCCAAGAGTCCCACTTTCTGAGACTATGACCTGTGTCTTCACCCTGTGGCTCAAATATACAACCAGGTGCTCTGACTCCTTTTGTAACCTCTCCTACAGCAGAAATGATGGGCTGAGACGACACTGAATTGCAATCCCCTCATCTTGGTAAAGGTAGGTTCAAAGCACAAGCTTTCTCTGATAGACACGTAAAACAACAAGCAAGTATAACTTCTAGACAGAGCAACTTCTCACAAAAATAAGACCAATGATACACATTTTTCATGCAAAAGTAACTATAATTTATCTTCTGATAAGGGGAATGCAGATCTTGGTATTACTTATGTAATTAAGGAGTTTTCAAATTTATCACAATCTATTGCCCAAGAGACGGGAAAAATCAGCCCTTAATATGGTGAGTCTTAGAGGGTCCTGGGGGCTGACAAGGACACAGGGAATTACTGAGTTTCTCCTAAACACTTTCAATGGGACCTCCACTCCTTGCGGTTAGTAAATCTTTCCTCCATGCAGCACAGAGGGACTGTTCTGAAGGACAAGGTCCTAGCTTGCTTCCAAAGCTCCATTATAGCTTTCTAGCTTTAATTAAGCTGTGGCCTCCTTGGCTTGTCTTTAAACCAAATGGGTTTAGCTTTTTTACTTAAGTTTGTGCCAGCAGTGCCCTTTACTGCTGAGAAGGATGAGTTTCAGCTTGCATTTACATATAAACTTGTGGTTTTCCAGAAAATATGGATCATAAAAGTTTTCTTAATCAGTTATTCAAGACCCAGCTGAAGAGCTGGTTGTTATCTGAGAATGTCTTAATTACAGAGTCCCTAGGTTAATTCTGAAAACCACTGGTGAGGGCTTTTGAATTTCTTTTTTTTTTTTTTAATTGCTCAGGGCTTTTGAATTTCAAATGACCAGAAGAAGAAACTGGCTTAGACCCTCACAAATGCATAAGGAACTTGCTCATCCAGCTGGCTGGGTCACTCAGAAGGGAACACTGTCTTCCCTGGCTGAGAGGAGTATCCCAGATAAAGGAGGTTTTCTCTCTGGGCTCGGGACTGGCTATCGGCATTGCCAGAAAGTCAAGCTTTTGTCTTTCTCTACCCACCCCATTAGAAACAAAGAAGGCTGTCATTTCCCCCAAACTGAAAATGTTAAATGAACTTGATCATATCATATACAAGAAAAACAAACTTGCACAATTATCACCATCAGTATCACCATGACTTACACATTGGGTCCCCCGATTTCATGCATAACCCAGATCTCAATTCGTGTAATTTTTTCCTTCTGGAAGTTCGGAATTTCATAATCTGCAAAAAAACTGAGAAACATTTCTTAAAGACCTAAAGCAATATGATACTTTTTCCAGTTCAGTTGTTAGTTAATTTACACATTACTTTAAAAAAAAAAAACCTCCTAGAAGTTTTGTTTTTTTTAATTTTAACTTTTATTTTTAGGTTACTTATTATTCTTGTATTCATCAGCTAGTAATGGTTTAACTCTGTAGACATAGCTCTGATCACCAGGGCATTCATCTGTTTTGCTTTACCTGAACTTATAGAAGCAAGCATGAGACGGGGATTAGGATAATTTTCTTTGGCCTCTATTTAAAACAATTAAATAAACATCTTGGCATCCTCTGCTGTGTTTGAATGTGCTGGTGCTCTTACCCTTTGATGGGATAGGCTCCTGCTGGCTCTGAACCATTCAACATGACGTAGATCACCCCAGAACTATCCTTTGAATACTACAGGAAAAACCAAGTATTTTTAGCAAATAGAGACATGACATTTTTCTACGATAAAATGAGCATTTTTACAAATTGTCAGTTCTAAATAATGGCAAGGATATGATAAATGTGACATTTCATATGGCTTGGTAGAAATGCAAACTCGTTTATTTTGGAAAGCAAATTGCCTTGAAATGTCAAAAAACTCATAGACTCAGGAATCCATGTCTGGGAATCTACCCTAAGAAGATAATTGGAAATACACAGTATCTTATCCGCTGGAATAAACTAGGTAATTCTCCCTTAGCAAAGAACCTCAAAACTGCAGTGGCTTTAAACAACAATAACTTATATCATGCTCACACTACATGTTTATCACAGGCCCATTGGGGTTTTGTTCCACGTGTCCTCAGTCTGGGACACATCTGCAAAATCTCTGATTGCCAGGAAAGGGAGGAGATAGTGACAAATCATGGACCACTTTTTAAAGGCTTCCACCCAAAAGTCACACACATTACTCCCACTCGCAACTCATTGGCCAGGGTAAGTCACCTGTAAATAACTTCATGGGACAGGGGAGTGCAAACTGTGGGCTCAGAAGACAAGCCAGAAATATTTGGCAAGTAGCACTAAGGACCACCATGAGCATTGTGCACAAAGATGTGGAGTGGAGCATTCCTTGTAATTCTGAAATATTGTAACCACTACAAAATACTCAACAACAAGGGAATGGTAAGTAAACTATGATACTTAAGTGTCTGAAATATTAACCAGCCCTTAGTAACAGTCTACAAAGTACAACAAAGATTTGCAATAGCATAGGAAGTGCTTACTTTTTTTTTTTTTTTTTTTTTTTGAGACAGAGTCTCACTCTCTGGCCCAGGCTGGAGGGCAGTGGCGCGACCTTGGCTCACCGCAACCTCTGCCTCCTGGGTTTAAGTGATTCTCCTGCTTCAGCCTTCCGAGTAGCTGGGATTACAGGCGTGTGCCACCAGGCCCGGCTAATTTTTTGTATTTTTAGTAGAGACGGGGTTTCACCATCTTAGCCAGGATGGTCTCGATCTCCTGAACTCGTGATCCGCCAGCCTTGGCCTCCTGAAGTGCTGGGATTACAGGCGTGAGCCACCACGCCCGGCCAGAAGTGCTTTACTTTCAAAGCAAAATGCAACAGTTGTTGGAGGAGCATGAGCTCTACTGTGTTAAAAACACATGGGCAGAAGTCAAGGACTTCCCAAGGGAGAGATAAGTCCATAGAAATTCCAAAATCTCCACTTCTAATTACTATTCGAAGCATGTAATTTCCCTCATAAAATGTTTATACTAGAATGAAGGATGTGTAGAGGTGAAATATGTGGCACTGACACAGAGGTGGCTGGGTTCACTCCCTAGCAAAGTGACACTCAATACCAAACAATATACTCCATGTCATTCATGTCTCATATTGCTTCCAAATAGTGCTAACAGTCATAGTTAAATCCTTAAGTGCCAACGCCTGATCACTGCTGTGCTAAACAGGTTGCCTTTAGGTGGTAGGAATATTGGTGAAATTTATATTTTCTATGTGTGTCATTCTCTATTATGAGCAGCTATTATACTGACAAAAAGAAAAAAAAAATTTTTTTTAAATGTATGCAGGGTCAGGCATGGCAGCTTACACCTATAATCCCAGCACTTTGGGAGGCTGAGGTGGGCAGATCACCTGAGGTCAGAGTTCAAGACCAGCTTGGCTGACATGGCAAAAATGTGTCTCAACTGAAAATACAAAAATTAGCTGGGTGTGGTGGCATGCACCTGTAGTCCCAGCTACTTGGGAGGCTGAGGTGGAAAAATCATTTGAACACAGGAGGCAGAGGTTGCAGTGAGATGAGAATGTGCCACTGCACTCCAGCCTGGGTGACAGAGAGAGACTCCATCTCAAAAAAAAGATAAAAATTAAAATTAAAAGTATGCAGATGCAATGAGGCTATATAACTTCGTGGTTGAAAGTCTGATCTCGAGCCAGCCTGCCTGTTTTCAAATCCTGGCTGCGCTGCTTGTCAGTTCCATAACCTTAGTAAAACTTCTTGACCTCTCTGTACCTTACTTTACTATCTGTAAAATAAGGGTGTTTAGAGTCTCTGTCTCATAGAACTGTCGTAAAGAAGAAAATATTTAAAATAATAACTACTAACATTTATTGAATATTTATCTGCTAAGGTTCAAGTCCACTTCTCATCACTATACCGCACCTCCCCTCCTCATGCTTCAACTGCACGGCAAATGCCAAGGGCTCAGAAAAATGTAGGCACTAGTATTAGATTTCCATTCTAGAACTGGACGAAATATAAGGTGGTGGTTTGGAGTACACACCTGGAAGTCCGGCAGAGCCTCTGGGTAAGATATATGGTCCCATTACATGTAATGTTGACATCTCCCCTGAGTTACTACTTAATCCCATTTTTAGATGATGACATCTCTGTAGCCTCCCAATTCTCAATGAGGGCCTCTGGCAGCCACTGCCAACTCACTGGAGTCTGTGCTCAAGATGAAACCTATAGGTAGTAGGAGCAAATGGTGCTCCCTTGGGTTGGGCAGCAGAGTGATAAACAGAGTATGTTTTATCTGGGAAGAACCCCCTGCTTAGTTCCAA
The DNA here is from genome assembly GCA_004027835.1 of Alouatta palliata. Lineage (NCBI taxonomy): Eukaryota > Metazoa > Chordata > Mammalia > Primates > Atelidae > Alouatta > Alouatta palliata. Next base: position 146,940 of record PVKV010001243.1, read on the forward strand.
AGTGCAGCCACTGTGGAGGATTTGACCAAGGTCCTTCTCACCCTGACTAACAATCTACCTAGTGGACACCTGAGGATCTAGGGTAGAAGATGGGACCCAAAGAGACATGCAGAGTCCTGAAAGGGGGTTGGCAGTGGTGGAAGGAACTGCCCTGACATTCACCTGGTCAACCTAGCTAACACTCAACAGTCAACAGCTCTTTGCCAGGCACTGAACTAAGAATGGAACCCTCTTTATTTCTAATCTTTATTCTAATTCTTGTGACAGAGAGTGTAAGCTGTAGTCCCTGGCATGTTATAGCTACTTATAGCTGTCATCAACTCTGGTAACATCATTCTTCGGAAGACAGACCTACTCTCAGGGGACCATTTCTGTGTCTCCCACTTATCCTCCATCTCCTATCAGTTCCTCTCCCATTAATATTAGTCTTGTTGACATTTCTGACCCCCACAAATTGATCTTAGGTGTCCTAGGGTCTTCCGTAAGGCAGGAATTGCCCCATTTTAGTAGCAATCAAAATCATTGATTGGAAATACTAACGATAACCATGACATAATGGAAATAATAATAACTTAAAACCCATATGTATAGCCAACATTTTACAGAATGTTTCCTCTGTGCCAGGCACTGCATTAAGTACTTATTTCCTCAAATTCTCACAACTTTATAGAGCAGAGAGCATGAAATATTATTTGGTAAAAGTGAAAAATGAGGCTCAGAGAAATTGAGTGATGACCTGGGACCCACACTCTGAGCCACTGTGTTCCATCCCCACAGGTCCCACACATGCTCAACCACTGAGATATCATTCTCAGCACTACCTGGATGGATGCCCTTTTCCAAAAGGAATCAACAGGATTATTTTCACAGTCTTCTGATGTAGGGCAGGATTGGTAATCGAGTCCTAAGGGGAAAGTAGACAAACACGTTTTATTCCAAAGATTATCTATCTCAGAAAAGAATTAACTTACAATGTATGCCAGCTCCATGAAATATACTTAGCCTCCGTTCTGTACAATGTGTACAAGTTTAACATCCACAGTTCTTCCCACTTGATCCACAAGGAGCCTGGTGAGGGACCACCTTGTCCATGATGCTAAAGACGTTCGTCATTTTCCTCATCACAGTGTGAGGAAGGCAGAGAACTAAACAGCTGGCTAGTGAGTGAGCCTAGCTAACCACTGCGCATCAGCATATTAGCTGGGTTATTTCTCTACTGGAGCACTAGTAAAGCAATTTTTAAAATCCCACAAACAACAACAACAACAAACACCCTTTGCTTTATTGGGAGCAGTGCCTTCTCCAAAAATTCAGTTGTCAGACATTATGTTAGTAGTAAATACAAGGAAAAAAAGTACTGAGAAAGTGATAATCCTTAGCCAGAAAACAGAAATTTTACACCACTGAAAAATATATAAAATGTTAAAATGCATTACGTTTAAAAATGTTTAAGGACAGACTAAAAACTCCAGCAGATCAATGGGACGTGGGATGTGCTTATCATACACTCTATAAAGAAAAAAAAATTCTAATAGACAAGTTGACCTCATATTCCCAGCAAGTGCTGCTATTAATGCCATTATTCATAATAGCCAAGATATGAAATCAACCTGTGTCCATCAACTAATTAATAGATAAAGAAAATATGGCATATATACATAATGGAATACTATTTAGCCATAAAAAATGAAATCCTGTCATTTACAACAACATGGATGAACCTGGAGGCCATTATGTCAAGGAAATAAGCCAGGCACAGGAAAACAAATATTCTATGATCTCACTTATAAGAGGAATCTTCAAAAGTTGATCTCATAGAAGTTGAAGAAGAAAAGTGGTTACCAGAGGCTGGGGAGGGGAATGGATACGGGAGATGGAAAGATGTTGGTCAACAAATACAATGTTACAGTTACACAGGAGGAATAAGCACTGGGGCTGTAACGCACAATAGGGTGGCTACGGCTCACAGTAGTGTACTGTATATTTCAAAATATCTAGACAAAAGATTTCGAATTTCTCACCACAAAGAAATAGTAAATGTTTGAGATGATGGATATGCTACTCTGATTTGATCATTACACAATGTATATATGCATCAAAACATCACATTGTACCCCATAAATATAGTTTTTATCTGTCAATAAAAAATAAAATAAAACTTAAATTTAAAAAAAGAACCAAGGCCAGGTGCAGTGGCTCACGCCTGTAATCCCAGTGCTTTGGGAGGCTGAGGCAGGAGGATTATTTGAAGTCAGGAGTTCAAGACCAGCCTGGGCAACATGGCAAGACCACGCGTCTACAAAAATAATTAAAAAAACAGCCCAGTGTGGTGTTGTGTACCTGTAGTCCAGCTACTCAAGAGGCTGAGGCAAGATGATCCCTTGAGCACAGGAGTTCAAGGCTGCAGTGAGCTATGATCATACCACTGCATTCTGACCTGGGAGGCCGAGTGAGACCCTATCTCAAAAAATAATAATAATTAAAAAATACAAGTAAAAAAAGAAAATAAGAAAGAACTGCTGTCAATGGTTTGGGTTTGTTATTTTCTTGACTTTTTTCTATGTGTATATTTTCATAGATGTATTGTGTATATGTGTTTTTATTTGAATAGCATCATACCAATCACAGAGTAATGTAACTTTATTTTTAGCTTAAAAATATGCTTCTTTCCAGGTCAATAAATTAAAAACCCCATCACCATTGCTGGTGGCCCTACAGGATTCCATGACACACACATACTGTTATTTAGCTGACCTAAACTGCTGGACTTCACTTCCTTCTGAAAGAAAGAGGACATAGATAGAAACAGGCAGTGGGTGAGGTGAGGATGGAATAACTGGTGGTTTTCTGGAAGGCTCTCCCTTTCTTTATATGTTTTCTATCACATTCCTCCCCTCCTTCTCCCCACCTTCATCATAATCAAACAAAGGCTTCCTGGTTGTTCTCCACTGAAAGAATGGCTGTGTCCATTTGACCTGGAACCTGCAATGCTGCCCGTCTCACTCACAGTGAATAGCAGAGGTCTCACAACATCCGGTGCCATCTGGCCCTCCTTTATTCCTCCAGCCTCACAGCCCGCCCTTTCCTCTTTGCCCACTGCCCTCCTTGCTATTAAACATGTCACACACGCTCCCACCTCAAGACCTTTGCAATTACTGTTCTCCTGTCAGAAAATGCTCTTTCTCTTCTCCTTCAGGTCCTTGTTCAAATACCAGCTTCTCAATGAGGTTTTCTCTAGGCATCTAGGTAAAAATGCAACACTTTCCTCTCCCCAGCCCTCCACCCTCCACATTTTGTGTCCTTATTACCTGTTTTATTTTTCTCCATAGCCTTTATAATCTTAAGGCAGACTATATATTTCACTTGCCTGTTTATTGTCTTATCTGTCCTCCTATGATGTAAGCATGGGGTATTAATTTCCTCTTTTACTCTCTACTGGGTTCCCACTGTCTAGAAGATGAGGGTCTGGCACAGAGTAAACACTATAAATTTTAGTTTGGTGGACAAATGAATGGAGGAGAAATAAAAAGAACTGATATTAGGTTAACTGTTTGTTATTGTTTTTCCCCCTTTCTGTGCCGACTCTCACTCTGTCACCCAGGCTGCAGTGCAGTGGTGTGTTCTTGGCTTAGTGTAACCTCCATCCCCAGGGTTCAAGGGATTCTCCTGTCTCCTGAGTAGTTGGGATTACCGGCATGCACCACCACACCTGGCTAATTTTTTTTTGTATTTTTAGTAGAGATGTGGTTTCTTCATGTTGGCCAGGCTGGTCTTGAACTCCTGACCTCAAATGATCCACCCACCTCAGCCTCCCAAAGTGCTGGGATTACAGAAGTGAGCCACCACGCCCAGCCTGATATTATGTTAACTTTTAAAGTGACTCTGATATCCAGGAAGGATCGCCAGTCTTCATGACAGGAACACTCCCTCACCTCTTTCCTTGCTAGCCTCCCTCCTCAAGCTTCCCTGATGCCCTGGTGGAGGCTGGTGTCTGTCTCTGCCTTGCCTCAGCACGCCATTTTTCCTGCATTACAGCCCATATCACTCAAGTTAATACCCCCTATGAGGCTATGAGCTCCCTGAAAATGGTGACTGCTGTGTCGCCAGCTCCTAGCACCACAGTGGGATGAATGAGGAGAGTTTGCAGTACATTCAGGCCAGCTCTTGTGACTCTAACATTTCCTATGACTTGGATCTCGAAATCTCTGCCGGCAGCCTGGAGTGGGGTTAAAGCACACAGGCTTCAGAATCTATCAGGACAGAGCTGAGACCCAGCCTTACCACTTCCAGTCATTTAACCTCTTTAAGCTTCAGCTTGCCTCTCTGGACAAATGAGGATAGCAAGGCAGAGTTGTGCAAGGTTGAGAATATGGGCTCTGGAGTCCGACTGTCTGCTGCTTACTAGCTATGCCCCCCTGAGCAGGTTTCTTAATCTTGCTGTGCCTCAGTTTCCTCATTTATCAAAGTGGGGATTATGACAGAATCCCATGAGGATGTTGTGGCATTAATATATACATATTTTATATACATATAATATGTGTGGCATATATATACACACACACATATATATATTGCTTAGACTGGCACCTGCAAAAGATATGTATTCTCTAGCATTGTTATTATTAACTATTGTTGACACTTATCTCAGAGGATTTGGAGAGGATCAAATGAAATTAATGCATATGAAAGCATTTAACACAAATGGTAATGCATAGTACATAGGAGCTCTTAAGTCTCCTGTGATTTGTGCAGGAAACTTACCGGAGGCATTTTTCTGTCGACACCAGCTCAAGAAATCTGCAACCCTGCCATACAGAACATCGCTCACAGGCATAAAACGACGGGTGTTATCCGAAAAACTGTTAACAAGGAGGTGGCTATTTTCCCAGAACAGGGACTAAGGAAAGACAAACAAAATATCAAAATACAAAACAAAATCAAGACAGATTCCTCAGGCACAATATCCTCAAGGCAAGTCAGGCAATCCAGTTCTCATTCAACTCTGACCTGCTGCACAACAACTGAACTTTCTTTTTTGTTGTCTTCATTTATTAATTCAAAGAGTGCTAGCATCTCTCCTCCCTTTCTTCCCAGGAGATCATGCAAATGGTAATGAAATATTTCCTCAGTAGTACAAAATACACACGCATGTGATAAGATTACCTACATTAAAAATGATCGGCTGGGCATGGTGGCTCATGCCTATAATCCCAGCACTTTGCGAGGCCAAGGCAGGCAGATCACAAGTCAAGAGATCGAGACCATCCTGTCCAACATGGCGAAACTCCATCTCTACTAAAAATACAAAAATTAGCTGGGCATGGTGGCTCGCACCTAGTCCCAGCTACTTGGGAGCCTGAGGCAGAAGAATCACTTGAACCCGGGAGGCGGAGTTTGCAGTGAGCCAAGATCACAACACTGCACTCTAGCCTGGTGACAGAGCAAGATTCCATCTCAAAAAAAAAAAAAAAATCAAGGGACCTGCACTGGAATCCTGGCTCTGTCATACATTAGATATGTAATCTTGACCAAGGTGTTCAATTTCCCTGTTTCTCAGTTTCTACTTCTGTAAAATGCAGAGAATGACTCCTTTCCCTTCTTCCACAGCTGTGGCCAGGAGAACATGCAGTCACAAAAAGGACTTCCTAAAGTGTCAAATGCCTCCAAAACACATTGCTTTTATGTTATTATTTTTTTTTTCTGAGACAGAGTCTTGCTTTGTCACCAGGCACCAGGCTGGAGTGCAGTGGCGCAATCTCAGCTCACTGCAACCTCCACCTCCTGTGGTCAAGCAATTCTCTTGCCTCAGCCTCCCTAGTAGCTGGGACTACAGGCGCGTGCCACCACGCCCAGCTAATTTTTGTATTTTAGTAGAGATGGGGTTTCACCATGTTGGCCAGGATGGTCTCGATCTCCTGACCTTGTGATCCACCCTTCTTGGCCTCCTAAAGTGCTGGGATTACAGGTGTGAGCCACCGAGCCCGGCCGCTTTTATATTATACTTTATAGTTTCCACTACAGCTTTTTCATACAACAATAACACAAATGCTCCCATCACTATTTCATCTGACCCTCAGTAGTTCCATTAGTTTATATTTAGACTAGAAGGTCCCCAAGGGTGAGGGCGGTTTACATCCTTAACCCGTAGCACCAATGACTGGCAAACAAATAGCCCATGAAGTATACTGAATTCATCAACTAGCACCAAATCTATGAAAGAGAAGGAAAAAAAGTTGGCTTCCCCCCTTTTAGTGACAGGAAGGCAGTGAGATTCAAAAAACAGCATATACTTAAAACCCATGTTTTCAGCCTATTCTATCTTTGAACCTCACAGTTCCATTTACTTGCTTTTACAAATAACACACAATAGAAAAAAATCAGGTTAAGAATGTTTATGTCAGAGAAACAAAAATGGTGTCTAGCTTTCTTTAAACTTGAGGTATTGTTTTAAGCAAGAGTTTTATGGAAATGTTCTCATTTATTTTCATTTTATTAGACCTTAGAGTATAGACAGAATATAGATAGGTGGTTTTCTTAAATAAACTGGTACTGAATGAATATCATCTTAAGACCCATTAAATGGAGAGACTGGTCTCCTGGGAGGATACTGAGATTGAGGGTTTTCTGAATTTCTCAAGCGTCAGGCCATTGGGCCAGTTAAGATGAAGGTTATTTAGAACTGGACAGATGTGGAGGCCCAGTGTGACAGGTATGGCCATGTCCTGATGTCCTGGTGGTGATTCTCACACTGACTTGCCGATTTAGGAAATTTTCTTCTGCCCACACTGGCAGGAGATCTAGAATCACTGTTGGAAACCCACATGGTTTGGATTTGTGTTTCTTGTCAAATTGTAATTTTCTATGTTGGAGGTGGGGCCAGGTGTGAGGTGACTGGATTATGGGGGCAGATTTCCCCCTTTGGTGCTGTTTTCCTGATGGAGTTCTCAGAAGATCTGATTATTTACAAATGTATGGCACCTCCCTCTGCCCTTGGTCCTGCTGTGCCATATAAGACACCTGCTCCCACTTTGCCTTACACAGGAGTAAAAGGTCCCAGAGTCCTTCCAGAAGCCAATGTTGCCATGCTTCCTGTACAGCCTGTGGAACTGTGAACCAATTAAACCTCTTTTCTTTATAAATTACCCAGTCTCAAGCATTTTTTTATAGCAATGCGAGAATGGACTAACACAGAAACAAATCCAGCTTCCCACAGAGAGCTCAACACACACACTGTGTGTGCTGCCTGATATTTCTGTGACATTGCAGGATGCAGGGGACAGCTAATCTCACACCTGGCCCACGCACCATCCATTTCTGTAGAGACAGAGAGCAAAGTTTTACCCAAGACGGTTGTTGCATTACCTTATCTCTGGAAATAGAGTGCCTGGAGAGGTTAATAAAAAGGTCATAGTCCGAGGGAAGCACAGAACAGGGATCCTTGGCCAGCACCGCTTTAAAGGCTTCCCAGATGGCTGTGCAGTTCTTGTTCCTGTGCAAAAGTACAAGTTTGGAAGAAAACACACACATGAACATCACGATGTAATGTGAAGTATTTCCACTTCTCTAAGAGCTTTACAAGAGATTTTGTCATATAGTAACTTTGCAGAAGCAGGCTTACAAAAAAGACAACAAACTGTCATGGCTCAGGTGACAGATTCAGAAATCCGACACTGGAGTTGTCTCTCAGAAGACACTGCACAGATTTCTCAGAGCTAAGGAACACAGCCTTGCCCCAGGCTCACAGAGACAAGCAGAAATGACACCGAGCAGGATGTGACAATTTCAGTCAACTATACACAGGTGCCTCTTCATTTAGACCTAACAGTGGGGCCGGTCCCATTGTCCAGGTCCACTGTGGAAATCAGGGACCAGGTGAGGCCAGGCCAGGCCGGCCAGCAGGAGGTTCAATGTCAGGAGGGAGTTCCAATGCTGCAAAAGGCTTCCACCCCTGGTAAGGCAGGTGAACCCTCCAGAGCCAGCCCCTCTTGAGGTCCATGCTAGTTTTCGAAAAATATTTCCCACAGCATCTGTAACTTTTTGTTTCTCATACTGGCTGGTGTGTAACACATGTACTTCTTATATTATTCTCTGCTGTTTTTTATTTGCCTGAAATGTATGACAATAAAAACAATCAGCACAAGAAAGAGACATCACAAACATAAGAAAAGGGGGACCCACAGAAGGAACGAAAATCAGTAAGAAATGCAGCACTGGCAAGAAAGACCCAAACTTCAGAAATCCTCTAGATTTAGAGGATCTGAAATTTGAATTCCGGAAGGACTGGACCCAAGGAATTCCAACCTGAGACCACATTCTGGTTTCTGAGGGTTCAAACTAAACGTGCTGGCTGGCAATGGGCTGTTATCCAGTTCACCTCTATCCAACCCTCACTTCTAGAGGGATACATCTCCACTCTCCTTCACACTCACAGACACACACACACACCCCTTACCTCTAGAACACACACACACGCACGCACATCCCTCACCTCTAGACCATACACACACACATATCCATCACCTCTAGCACGCACACGCACATACAGACACACACTTACACATCCATCACCTCTAGAGCGCACACACACACTCACCTCTAGAACAAACACATACATCTCACCTCTAGAACACACATATGCACACACTCCTTATCTCTAGAACCTCTAGAACACACACACATCTCAACTCTAGAACACACACCCCTCACCTCTAGAACACACACCCCCACCTCTAGAACACACACACACACACACCTCTAGAACACACACATACTCCTCACCTCTAGAACACACACCCCTCACCTCTAGAACACACACACACACACACACACACTTCTAGAACACACACATACTCCTCACTCCTCACCTCTAGAACACACACACCTCACCTCTAGAACACATACACATACTGATATGGTCAGGTTTTGTGTCCCCAACCAAATCTCATCCTGAATCATAATCCCCATAATCCCCACATGTCTAGGGAGAGACCAGGTGGGAGGTAATTGAATCATAACGGTGGTTTCCCCTATGCTGTTCTCATGATAGTGAGTGAGTCTCATAAGATCAGATGGTTTCACAATCGTCTGGCATTTGCCCCTACTTGCACTCACACTGTCCTGCTGTCCTGTGAAGAAGGTGCCTGCTTCTCTTTTGCCTTGACTTTTGCCATGACTGTAAATTTCCTAAGGCCACCTCAGCAATGCGGAACTGAGTCGATTAAACCTCTTTCCTGTATAAATTTCTCAGTTTCTGGTATTTCTTCATAGCAGTGTGAGAACAGACTAATACACACACACACACACACACACACACACACACACCCCTCTCACCTCTAGAACACACACATACACCCCTCACCTTTAGCACAGTGCACCCACTCACCCGCAGACACACTTCACAGCCCCCTCCACACTCACCCCCATCCTTCAGGACCATCGCTGTCTCCACACTCACCTCTCCCCTCAAGGCCTCTCTCATTGTCCCCTCACCCCGACCTTTAGCGCCAGTTTTCCCCTCCCCACGCTCTCTACACCTCTGCCTCTTTCCCCGCCCCGCTTCCCGCTCTGCCCGCGGCCTCACCGCTGCTCGGGACTCAGCAGCGCGCGGTACTCGGCGCAGCGGCCCAGGAAGATGTCCTGCAGCTGCGGGCTGGTGCCCTCCCCGCTCCACAGCGCGCGCGCCCCGCCCGCCGCCAGCAGCAACAGCAGCAACCGCTGGAGCAGCCGCGACGCCGCGCACCCTCGGGCCGCCATCAGGGAACTTTGGTCCCTCCAGCCCCGTGCCTTCTCCATTCTCCCGCTCTCCTTCTACTTAGACTGCTCCGCAAACTGATGCTGGGCGGGACTGTAGCTCTAACAATTTGCTGTTTTCCGTTTCCCGATCTAGTATTTCAAGCCTGAGCTTGGGGCGGGGCACGGTGGCTCAGGCCAGCAGTCCCAGCACTTTGGGAGGCCGAGTGGGGCGGATCGCTTGAGTGTAGTTTGTTACGCAGACGAACCTGAGCAACATGGGTAACAAACTTCCTCTCCACAAAAAAAAAAAAAAAAAAAAATAGCCAGTCCTGGTGGTGCGCACCTGTAGTCCGAGGTACTTGCGAGGCTGAGATGGGAGGAGGCTTGACCCCAGGGGATCAGTGACTGCAGTGAGCGGTGATCGCACCACTGCACTCCAGCCCTGGGAGACAGAGCAAGACGCTGTCTAAAAAAAAAAATGTAAAAAAAAACCTGAGCTTGGAATATTACCTGGGACAAGACCGGGGCATTGCGGCCTAGGCTAATCTTAACTGGTGTCCCGGGGAGGGAGTCCCAAAGAAGCCACGAGGTTGGAGGAGAGGTAAACCGTCAGAGAAGACTTTTCTTTTTCCAAAGGATGACAACTTCGACAGATGCCCTCTTTGACACCAGCCAATAAGTGATTTTTGTTTGTTTTCAGGAAATAATAACCACAACAACGTGCCAAGCACTTTGAAAGCAAAGTATTCATTACTTTCAGCAGCACCCTTCCTAGCTACGGTTATTATTCTCTCTTTACTAATGGATAAATTCAGGGACGTTAAGTATGTTTGGCCGTCTATATTTGTGAATTCATCATCCAGATTCTCACGGATGAGAAATTGGGGAAAAAAAGAATGCTTGTGTCTGTACTGAACATAAACGGACTTTATTTTCCTTGTTATCACTCCCTAAATAATACAACGACTTACATAACAAGTGCTAGATATTATAAGGAATCTAAAGATGATTTGAATTATAGGACAGGATGTGCAAATACTGTACTACACCATTTAATATAAAGGCCTTGAGCATCTGTGGATTTTGGTATCCAGGGTTGTTCCAGAACCAATTCTCCATGGATACCTACTGCCAACTAACTTGTCAGTGGTCACAATCTCCCTTCCTGCTGGATGCAAAATCCTGGAGACCGTCAGTTTAGGAGAGCTGGTATTAACAAAATTCCACGTGGAGGCCCAAGTCCTCAATTCTTACAGTAATGACACCAATGAACTCTGAGTGCCTGGCAAGCACTTGATAAACACAAGGGAGGACAGCACAGGTATAGGTGTTCTATCCTGTTTTATTTGAATATCTTGTTTTCTATAACCAAAATCCACATTCTCCAGTTCAGTCCCTCAAGTTAAATACACTCTTCAGAGGTAAGCATTGTTAATTATTTCAACAGTTTTGTTCCTGATGTTTACTTCCATATTTCTAAATAACATGTGTGAACCCCGAAAATTTGAGACAGATCTCAGTTAATTTAGAAAGTTTACTTTACCAAGGTTGAGGAGGGCATCTGTGACACAGCCTCAGGAAGTCCTGTTGACATGTGCCCAAGGTGGTCGTGGGACAACTTGGCTTTATACATTTTTTTTTTTTTTTAGATGGAGTTTCGCTCTTGTTGCCCAGGCTGGAGTGCAATGGCGCAGCCGCAACCTCCACCTCCCCAGTTCAAGATCCTCAGCCTCTGGAGTAGCTGGGATTACAGGCATGAGCCACCACACCTGGCTAATTTTTTGTATTTTTAGTAGACCTGGGGTTTCTCCATGTTGGTCAGGCTGGTCTCCAACTCCCGACCTCAGGTGATCCGCCCGTCTTGGCCTCCCAAAGTGTTGGGATTAAGGCATGAGCCACCACGTCCGGCTGCTTTATACATTTTAGGGAGACATGAAACATCAATCAATATATGTGAGAAGTACATTGGTTCCGTCCAGAAAGGCGGGGACAAGTTGAAGCAGGGAGGCTTCCAGGTCACAGGTAGGTGAGAGACAAATGGTTGCCTTCTTTTGAGTTTCTGATAAGCCTTTCCAAAGGAGGCCATCAGAATACGCATCCATCTCAGTGAGCAGAGGAATGACTTTGAACAGAATGGGAGGCAGGTTTGCGCTGAGCAGTTCCGAGCCTGACTTTTCCATTTAGTTTAGTAATTTTGGGTCCCCAAGATTTTCCTTTCACACATTCCTGGTATGGTTTGTCCCCACCAAATCTCATGTTAAATTGTAATCCCCAGTGTTGGAGGTGGGGCCTGGTGGGAGGTGATTTGATCATGCAGGTGGGTTTCTCATGAATGGTCTAGCACCATCCCCTTGGTGCGGCTCTCATGATAGTGAGTAAGATCTGATTGTTTAAAAGTGTGTAGCACTTCTTCCCTCTCTCTCGCTCCCTGCTGCCACCATGTAAGATGCCTAGCTCCCCCTTTGCCTTCCACCACATTTGGAAACTTCCTGAAGCCTCCCCAGATGCAGAAGCCACTATGCTTCCTGTACAGCCTGCAGATCTGTGAGCCAATTAAACCTCTACACTGCATGTTCTCATTTATAGGTGGGTGTTGAACAATGAGAACACATGGACACAGGGAGGGGAGCATCACACACTGGGGTCTGTCGGGGGGGAAATAGGGGAGTGGGGAGTTGGGGAGAGATAGCATGGGGAGAAATTCCAGATACAGGCGATGGGGAGGAAGGCAGCAAATCACACTGCCATGTGTGTACCTATGCAACAATCTTGCATGTTCTTCACATGTGCCCCAAAGCCTAAAATGCAATTAAAAAAAATGACCAGTTTCAGGTATCTCTTCATGGAAATGCAAGAACAGACTAATACAATGCCTATATGCTATTGTTGATGTTTCTGTTTCTTCTTTTTTTTTCTTGAGACAGAGTCTTGCTCTGTCACCCAGGCTACAATGCAGTGGTGCGATCTTGGCTCACTGCAATCTCTGCCTCCCACGGTGAAGCGATTCTACTGCCTAAGCCTCCTGAGTACCTGGGATTACAGGCGTGCGCCACCAAGCCTGGCTAAATTTTCATATGTTTAGTAGAGACGGGGTTTCATCATGTTGGTCAGGCTGCTCTTGAACGCCTGACCTTGTGATCCACCCACTTCGGCCTCCCAAAGTGCTGGGATTACAGGCGTGAGCCACTGCACCTGGCCCATGTTTCTGTTTTGGATATTATTCTTAATTTCCTAGTATGAAAAATGAGATTTTAGCTTTAATCCTGTCTCACCTCCAAAATGCATCCTTCTGTACCCTTCATTCTCCTAATACGGCTATATCATAACTTTAAATCTGTTATCAGCATTTACAGTATTATGATCTTGCCAGTATTACTCATGGCTGAGCTTATAGCATTTTATGATTACATTGTATTTGCTGTAAACCACTTGTTTACCTTGGAGGTAATCATTGTCTATGCACCCCAATCCCTGCCCCCGGCCACACACACACACACTTATTTGTGTATTTGCTTGATATTCTGTGAACACCTATGATTATGGTCAAACTCTCTGATAGACGTGGAAATCTCTAGACACATTCAAAAGCATCAGTCAATATCTCAGGGGATGTGTATGATTTTTTTTTCTTTTTCTTTTTCTTTCTTTTTTTTTTTTTTTTTTTTGAGACGGAGTCTCACTCTGTCGCTCAGGCTGGAATGCAGTGGCACAATCTTGGCTCACTGCAATCTCTACCTCCCATGTTCAAGTGATTCTCTTGCCTCAGCCTCCTGAGTAACTGGGATTACAGGTACATGCCACCACATCTGGCTAATTTTTTTATTTTTAGTGGAGGTAAGGTTTATAGGCCATCTCAAACTCTTGTCCTCGAGTGATCTGCAAGACTCGGCCTCCCAAAGAGCTGGGATTATGGGCATGAGCCACTGCACCCCCACCTTTTCTTTTTTTGTGGGCAGGGGAGGGTGGGTTCTTGAAAACATCCTTCCCGGAGCTGTCCAGTTTTCTGTCTGAATCTGAGCTTCTTGCTCTCTCTATTTGCTGCACAGCAGCCATCCTGGTAACTTCCTTTCATTTCTCCTGTGCTGAATGTCCTGTTTCCTAGTGATATGGTTTGGCTGTATCCCCACCCAAATCTCAACTTGCATTGTAGCTCCTAGAATTCCCATGTGTTGTGGGAGAGAGCCGGAGGGTGGTAATTGAATCATGGGGCAAGTCTTTCTCATGCTATTCTTGTGATAGTGAATAAGTCTCCTGAGATCTGATGGGTTTATCACGGGTTTCCACTTTTGCTTCTTCCTCATTTTTCTCTTGCCACTGTCATGTAAGCAGTGCCTTTCACCTCACACCATGATTCTGAGGCCTCCCAGGCATGTGGAACTCTTAAGTCCAATTAACCCTCTTTTTGTTTGCAGTTTCAGGTACATCTTTATGAGTAGCATGAAAACGAACTAATACACCTAGATCTCATGTCCTCCTCTTTCTTGTTTTATGGAGTACATCTTCCAATAGCTTATTGAAAAGATACATAGGGGACTAAACTTTCTGAGATTTTTGCATAAGAATTCAAAATGTCATTATTCTACCCTCACACTTGATTGAGAATTTGGTTGGGTTTCTGAGATTTTTGCCTAAGAATTCAAAATTTCATTATTCTAACCTCACATTTGATTGAGAAATTAGCTGGGTATATTTTTGTGTTAGAAAGAATTTCCCTTCAAAATTTCGAAGACTGTGCTCCATTATTTTCTGTGTTGCTGTTGAGAAATCTGAAGACATTTTCATATTTCTGTTTATTTGACCTTTGTGTTGTTGTTTATTCTTTGGCCTGTTTTTTTCTATCTGGAAGTTTTCAGAATTTCCTTTTATTTCTCAAGAGTATGACATTTCAGAGATGAACTTGGGGAAAGGTAGTTGTTTTTCATTGTAGTGGGCAATCCATGAGCCCTTTTAACCTGCAAACTCATGTCTTTAAATACTGAGACATTTTTTTCTGAGGAGGCAGACCCATACAGATTCACTGCCAGTAACTCAGATTCCTTCTATTGCTAACATATTTCATGCTGTGAGACTCAGATATTTGCCACCCTTAACACATGCACAAATCTCATAAGGTTTTAAGGAAGTTCACAAATTTGCGTTTGGCTGCATTCAAAGCCGTCCTGGGCAGCATGTGGCCCGTGGGCTGTGAGTTGGAGAAGCTTGATCTAAAACACAGAAAGAACACTGACAACTCAAAAGTAAGAAAAACAACCACATCTCAAAATTGGCAAAATAGCTGAACCTATACCTCACCAAAGAAGATATTTCATTCCTAGGTATTTACCAAAAGAAAAATGAAAATACATCTATGCCTAGAAAACACATCTATGCTTATGTTTGTAGAAGCTTAGTTCATAACTCAAAACAGTAAACAATGGAAATGACCGAGAGGAATAAATTAGTAACTTGCAATATCATCATATAATAGAGTATTATGAGCAATACAAAAAAATGACAAAAAATTTAAAAATATGCTGAATGAAAGAAGCTAGATGAAAAGGAAAACAAACTTTATTACTCCACTTATATAAACTTATAGAAGAAATAGTATGCTGATATATACAGTTGTGGCAAAAGAGATTTCAGATGGAGCTAATTGCATGAGCAAAGGCAGAAAAGGAAAAAGCCACGGAGCTTCTGGAAACAGTTGAAAGTTTGGTTTGATTGGTAAACAGGATGCAGATGGAAATTAGACAGGAAAGGTAGGGTCCTATCTTAAAGCCTTTGATCACAATGTTAAGGCATTTGCACTTTGTTCTCTTGATCATTATGAGTTATCAATAATTTCTGAGCTTCCTTATTGAAAACTTTCTTTTGTTGGCCAGAAATCTTGATTGCCAGAGAATAAAGAGAGATTATGCATTTAAAGACCTTAGAATAGCATGTTTCACAGTGTACTTTCATTGTTATGAATGCTTATCTCATATGTTGTGTGTTTATTGTCTGTTGTGGAAGGCTGAAAAATAGCCCCGCAAAGAAAGTTTAGTTCATGTCCTAAACTCTGGAGCCTATAAATACATTACTTTACATAGTAAGAAGGACTCTGCAGATGTGATTTAATTAAGGATCTTGAGATGGGGAGATTATACTGAATTATCTGGATGAGTCCAATGTAATCCGAAAAGTCCTTATAGGAGGAAGTCAGGTAAATCAGAGACAGAGAAAATTATGTGATAGCAAAAGCACAGAGATACTTGAAGATATTATACTGCTGGCGCTGAAAATGCAGGAAGGAGCCATGAGACAGGGGATGCAGGCAGACTTCAGAAGCTTGGAAGGGTAAGGAAACATTCTTCCCTGAATAATCCAGATGGAATGAATCCTGCTGACACCTTGACTTTCACCCCATTAAGACTTACATTGGATTCCAAAAAAGAATAAATTTATGTTTCTTTAAGCCATTAGGTGGCAATTTGCTAAGCAGCAATAGGAAACAAATACAGCTTTGGGTACCTGAAACCATCACTCTTTCTGCCTCCTTTTCCCTTAATTTCCAAGACTGAACTTGGGAATCACCAGGAGCAGGACTACTATTCTTGTCTAATCTTGACCAGACTCCACAAGGGAAAAAGAAAGATTGGAGAATAGGTGAGTTCAATCAAGAGAAAGATTTTTCTGGCCTCAAATTATGACAATTCTGCTATAATGAACACTAAAATTATGGAAGTAATTTGGATTTGGATAATCTGTAGAGAGACTGGAAGAATTTTTAGGAATATGATAGAAGAGTCCTAACATCCTCGAATAGACTGTTAGTAGAAATCTGGGTGTTATGAGGGCTTGGAAGTAAGTGAGAGTATGGTAGAGAAAACTTATATTAGAGAAAATCTTAAACACACCACAAACTGTAGAAATACAGATGTTAAAAGCGTTGCTGGTGAGGGCTCACAAAGAAATGAGAAATGTATTTTTTGAAACTAAAGGAAAGAGGGTTCTTTTTATGTAGTGGTAGAAAGCTTAGATGAATTGTGTCCTATAATTGTAAGAAAACAGAACTTTTAAGCAATGAATTTGCATAAAGTTTCCAAGCAGTGATGAAAAACTGACTTGGTTTCATCGTTGCTTTTAGAAAAATGAGAGAGGAAAGGGATAAATTGAGAGAACTGTTAGGAAATAAAACCAGGATTTGATGATTTGAGAAATTCTCAGCCTATTGAGACTGCAAAGGAAGCCAAAGCTGAGAGATCCACTGTAAGGAAAGCATGCTCTGGTGAGAAAGCCAACAATGTGGCTGTACATCCTTCTATAAAAAGTTTTTGAATTTTA
Organism: Alouatta palliata; assembly: GCA_004027835.1. Classification (NCBI taxonomy): domain Eukaryota; kingdom Metazoa; phylum Chordata; class Mammalia; order Primates; family Atelidae; genus Alouatta; species Alouatta palliata. The sequence continues at coordinate 163,977 of PVKV010001243.1, forward strand.
AATTGTGGTAAAATATACATAGTATGAAATTTATTATCTTAACTATTTGTAAGTGTGGGTAGTCTTTTGCTACTGCTTAGGAAGTACTAAAGATTACAGTATTCAGTTACACCAAGGGCTCTTTGAAGAGGCATGTGACTCACAAACCCCCTCAACCAATCTCAGCAGAAGTCCCAAGTAGAGACAGAATTATTCAGGAACAATCTGCTGAGGAGCCTCTTTCAGTGGAGTGAATCCCTATAACCCACAATGTTTTGTTTTACCAATAGAAACACTATCAAATTGGACTAAAAGGGACAGAGAAGACAAAATGAAAGAAGGCAATCGAGCTCCCTAAATTCTACCAGCAAGAGACTGATAAAACTACTCAGTGACAGACATCAAAAAGGATGGCTCTGAGAGTGGAGCCCCAGGTACAGAGGGCAGGTGCTGGAGCCATGCTATTCCCAGGCTTTATAACCTAATGGAATTTGCCCATAAGACTTTGAAAGGGATTGCGTGGTGTCTCCTTTCTGAATGAGAACATCTATGATTGCTACCCTACTTCTGTCCCACTACTGTTTTAGAGCACAGATCTTGCTTTCTAGTTTCATAGGTCTTTAGATATAAAATTTTGCTCCAGAATTGATGACGCTCACAGCTGCACCCATATCTAATTTAGATATGAGATTTTGGACTTTTTAGTTGATGAAGCTTAGATAAGACTTGGACTTGAGCTAATGCTATAATGGGTTGAGATCTATGGGGACCTTAGGATGGGTGAATGTATTTTTCAAGTGGGATGGATGAGTCTTTGGGGACCAGAGGGTGGACCGTAGTAGGCTTAATAGTCTCCCCAAAGATGTCTACATCCTACTCCCTGAAACCCGTGAATGTTACCTTACATGGTAAAAGAGATTTTAAAGGACAGACATAGTCAGAGAAAGACACAAACCTCTGGATCAGAGAAACAATTTCTTATTCATAGCAAAAACAGTAGCCAGAGTAGCACTGTGTGTGTTCCCTATGCTCCAATTCCTATAATGTAATACAGTAAGGGTCAAGCGTTACCTCTGAATGCAGTGGGTTACACTACAGAAGAGAAGCCCCATTTTTTAAGTTTCTAGGCTTTTATGGAGCTGCTGACATGTCTCCCCATCTTCTCCAGGTTATTCATTATTTCTGGAATGTAGGCAAATTTCCTTCCTAGTGTGAGAAAAGAGAAGGCTTATCTTTACTTACCTGGGATGTCTCTAGGGGAGGTGCTATCTCTAGCTTCACTATCCAGGAATGTTTCCTTTACATATCCTTAATTTAAATGTGAACACAGTCAAACGGGATTCAGACTGTGCAGAAATATGAGCTACTCGCAGAAAATGATTTTTCAACACTTTATTTCAACCACCAAAAAAAGAAAAAACCAATTACCTTCAATAGAATAGGAAATCTGAAAAATCAAGTATTACAAGGCTAGGCATGATAGCAGATGGAAAGGGACTGCTACCCTGTATGATTTTAATGAGAAAGACCACGCCAAAATAGTATCACCCAGTGAAGGAAGGAGTACACAGAAAGGCAGAAGTTAAAATTAGTTTGAAGACTATGTATTACACAATATACATTGCTTAAGCATCAGCAACAATGTGAAGCAGCAGCATCAATGCCTTTCTGGATGCTTAAAGAAGTTATGTCAAAATCGAATTTTTCTTTCTTTTTTGAGATGGAGTCTCTCTCTGTTACCCAGGCTTGAGTGTAGTGGCGCAATCTTGGCTCACTGCAAACTCCGCCTCCTGGGTTCAAGCAATTCCCCAGTCTCAGCCTCCCGGGTAGCTGGGATTACAGGCGCCAGTCACCACACCCAGCTAATTTTTGTATTTTTAGTAAAGACGGGGTTTCACCAGGTTGGCCAGGCTGGTCTCGAACTCCTGACCTCAGGTGATCTGCCCGCCTTGGCCTCCCAAAGTGCTGGGATTACAGGCGTGAGCCACTGCTCCTGGCCCCAAAATCAGGTTTTAAAAAGTAAAAAAAGCAAATAAATTTGCCACATATTTAATAATTATTACTGGAAATGACTGCAAATTAGAGATGTTAGGTATTATTGATTCATTTACTCATTAGCAAATGGATATTGAATACATACTATGTATCATGCAAATGGACATCATCTCCCCAACTATGGAAGAATGATAGTAATCAAATAATTATGAATTACATACTGCAGGGTGGCAGAATGATAGTAATCAAAATTATTACAAATTATGTACTACAAGAAAAACAAAGAAATAAAAGGAATAATGGAGGATTTGCCCTAAGGTGGTTAGAAAGGTTTCTTTAGGGAAGTGACATTTAATTTTTTTGAGACAGGGTTTCACTCTGTTGCTCAGGCTGGACTGCAGTGGTGCAATCACAGATGACTGCAACTTCAAACTCCTGAGCTTGAGCGACCTCCTGCCTCAGCCTCCTGAGTAGCTGGGACTATAGGCATGCAACACCACACCTGGCTTATTTTTTAAAAATTTTTAGCAGAAACACGGTCTCACTATGTTGTCCAGGCTGGTCTTGAACTCCTGGGCTCAGGTGATCCTTCTGCCATGGCCTGCCAAAGTGCTGGGATTACAGATTTGAGCCACCATGCCCAGTGAGGGGGGGAGTAACATTTAATCCAGACTTATTCTAAGAATTTAAAATAGTGACCGGAATATCTTTTAAAACCTAACTCAGATCATCTCTCTCCTTTGCTTAAACACTTCAACTGTTCTCTATTCCACTGACAAAAGCCAAAGGCCCAATAATGGTCTACAGAATCCTTCATGGTTTGGCTTCCCAGTACTTCTTACTACTCTTTCCATAGTACTCAACAGCTTCTAAATATTATAAAGCTTATTTATTATGTTTATTGTCAATTTCTCTTTACCAGGATATAAACTCCACTAGGGAATTATCTGTTTTGTTCACTTTTGTATCCCAAATGTCCCTGGAATAATTTCTGGCCTCTAACAGAAATTCATTAAATTTTCATTCAATGAACATAAAATAATTTTATTAAATATAACAAAAATTAAAACATAAGTATCACATACAATGTTATAGTTCCATTTAAATATAATATAGAATAATACTACAAAATAAGAAATACAAAAACAAAAACTAGGTAAGATTTTATTTACTATGATGAATGTGCCTGCCTGTTCATAAGTGCATTCCAGTCTGGAACACAGGAAGATAATGCTACCCGCATAGCTGCTGCACCATTCAGCCCATTTCTTTCCTTTGTTTTTAAGTGGGTGAAAACAGAAAACCCTAGTTCACACAAACTAGTAGTTGTGAATGGTAGTAATAGCAGGACACTCTTTCTACTTAACAATGGAAAGTCTTCTTTTATCTTAATCCAAAATGCTGATAAACTTAAGGTCTCATAATCATTCTTCAATGTATATGAAGAACTAAGCTGTAATAATTCATTCTCCTCTTCAGGCACCAAGTTTAGCTCAACTACTGATTCACGGCTTTGAAAAGCAAATGGATCTTTTACCTAACTGTTTTCCCTTAATGTTTCAAACTTTTCTTCTGGAAAAAAGTGGTTAAAAGTTTGAGATAGAGAAGTGAGATGCAACAATATCTCTAATTTTATTTCTTTCAAAATGTTTTCATTAATAATATTCTCTTCAATATGTTGCAAAAATCTTGGAAACATATAGTAGCTAGGACGATTATTTTTAAGTCTTGCTTGCCACAACAATAATGTCTTTCGAAATCCCTGGATACGTTCAGCATGTTGGAATACATCACTGTTTTTCCCCTGTAGTTTTAAACTCAGTCCATTAAGAATGCTAAAAATATCAGTTAAATATGCCAATTTTGTTACCCAAATATCATCTTCAAAAATATTTGCCAAATGAGATTTTTTTTTCAATGAGACAAAAGTGAATCTCATTCCTGAGCTCATAAACCCTGCTTAGTATTTTCCCCTGAGACAACCAACGAACTTTGGTATGATATATAGTAAGTGGGTATGATTAGTTCCAATCTCTGAACAAAATTTTTCAAGAAGCCGGCTATTCAGTGAGCTTCCTTTAATAAAATTAACAACTTTCACTGCATTTTTTAATACTTCCATGAGATTCTGTGGAATTTCTCTGGATGCTAAACCTTCACGATGTATAAAACAATGATTCCACACAGTACCATTATTAATAACGTCTAGTAATTCTTTAATAACTCTGCTATGTTTTCCAGTTATGGCTGCTGTGCCGTCACTTGTAATTCCTTTACAGTTTTTCCAGTTTAACTTATATTGGCCAACTATGTGCCTTTCTAACTCTGTAAAAATATCTAATCCACTTAAGTGTGAGGTTAAATTTAAAAAACACAAAAAATCCTCCATAAAATCATCTTGCCATGCGTATCTGACATAAACAAAAAGTGTTGTGCAGCTTCCAGTACCAGTGCTTTCATCAAGCTGGATTGCAAAATCTATACCAGACTGTAACCGAGTAATAAGCATTGCTTCTAAATGTTCTGCAATAGTACAAATTCGAAGCAATATTGTGTTATCATTAGGTATAGTTTTTAATTTATCAGCTGATTTATCATCAAATATCGTACGTACCATATCCAAACATGCTGGAAGAATAATTTTTTCAGCAGCTGTGTTAGCTATTTTCTCTTTTGCCACACGATATGCAACTAAATATGATGATAATAAGGCTTTCTCACTAATGGTAGAACAACTAAGAAACTGTGTTGATAATTTTATGTCTTTTTTCTTCCTTTGAAAATATTCAAGAGGCTTATCAATAAGTTCAGCATGCTGAGTTTCTAAGTGTCTTTTTAATTTTGAAGGTTTTAAGCTTTCATTTGCAAGAATATTATTACAAATAACACACTGAGGTCTGTCATTTTCAAATGATTTTTCACATTTGATAAAGCCATATTTTAGGTAATCTTCATTATAACGTCTTGCACTTACTTTTTTCTTTTTGAAATGTGGCTCCAATGAAGCTGAAGTTTGCAGATTAGAGTCAGTATTTTTCTTAATATTGCCACTATTCACAATTCCAGATTCAACAGATGAACTTGAACATACTTCTGTATATTTCACTTCACTATTCCTCTTTCTTTTAATAAAGAAATGATCCATTTTAATAACAATTTGTTCCTGTTTGATTAAACTGTTGTAATTGGCACTAACTCAAAAAAAAAAGAAAAAAATATACACAGTCTAAATAACATATTTTCAAAACTACACTGAAAGTTTGCAACTGAATCTCAGTTGAGTATCTCAGACTTCACAACTAGTTGTAAGTCACTGTAATATAAAACTTGACTATGCATTAACCTTGCTATTATGAAAATCAAGCAAGACACCCAGGAGCAAATGCCTGAAAACCATTTCTTGGCCAATATACATTCTATTCATCCTATCCCCTCCATCAAATACCTTTCTCACAAATTGAAACTGACCTCAGCATTCCTTGCAATGTGCACAATTCAGGCAAAGGATTCATGCAAAACACTTTGATATTTTACATTTTATTTTGTTTTTTTAAAAAAATGTTCACTGTGACTCACAGAATTGATTTCATGCCTCACTAATGGGTCTCACACATATCATGAAAAATACTGACATAGAGACATTTTGTGCCCTTTGCTGTGCTGGTACCTTGAGTATGTCTGCTTGATGATGAAAGAGTCTAGCTGATCCGCTAAACTGTTGACTTGTATAAGAACATCTTGAAGCAGTGGAAATTTATCTTAGATTTCCATTCCTTAATCATATTTATGGTCTGATCTAGTAAGGAGCCAATGAGGTTTTCCATGGCTAGGTCAAATATCAGGTTGAAGCTGATGATATATTTTTATGGAACTTTCCTGGGAATGCATCCTTGACCTGCGAATAAGAAGAGAGATAAGACATGAAAGTATCACAGTAAAAAGTAATATTACTGCCAGCTATGGGGGCCTTTATGATATCTAAGATCATGGATAGTGAGACAAAAAGTCTGTAACTCTTTCTATCATGATCTTATATTGGCTTAGGCCTATTTCTATAAGGGAAACCACTTCAATCGAGATTGGTAAACAGAAGAATAGTAACAGTAAAACTCAGAAGTTGGCATCAGGAGTTGGAAAGTATATTAACAAAACTGAATACAGCAAGCCATGAAGGAGTATAGCTCATTCACCATACATAGTTCCTTTTTGCTTGGCCACACCCATCCTGATCATGCCTGCCTTGGTAGTACTGCACTGCTCTCTTGGATCACAGTGTACTTCAGTCTTATGGCCTTATCAGTAGTTCCAACCCTTCCTTATCCACCTTTTCCATCAAATTATCTCAAGTTTTTTGGAAGGGGGGCAGTCTTACATTTACTGCAGTATTTATTTATTAAAAATTCAGTATGTCTTAACTATGTTAGTACTATATCTTTATTAGGACTGTTTGTATTAACTGTGTTTTCTTATTTTTGTATAGTTAATGCACTGGTATCTGGGTGGGTCCTTGATGACTGGGGAGGTACTACTCCCACCAGGGTTAGCTAATTCCTACGCAAACTAACCAATCCAGAACCCTCATACCCATGCCCACACCCAACACAGACATCTTGGGTTCTTATACTCCAGACCAATATTGCCCTGTCCTAATCACTCCAGGACCAGCTACCAGGCAACTAGGGATATCCCCTATGTCCTAACTCAGCCAAAATTATTTAAACCAGCCAATTTTAAACCTGTTCAAGCCTGCTTATCCAGTTTTGCCCATTCCTTCCTAAAAAAAGCAAATAAAGGCCTTCCTGCAGTTTCCTTGTACTTCCTCTCCCCATTGACCCTGCTGCTTCTAGGTATGGCACCCTTGCACGGTATAAGGTGCTATGCTTCCTGTTTCTAGGGATACATGAGTATAAAAATTTCTTCTTTCATGACAGTCATTTTCACTTCTGCACATCTTACCATATTTGAGTAAAATAAATCCTGAGTACATTTTAAAACACTGTTATTTTGTGGTACTGCTCTAGTTACAAAGTTGTATAGTTTGGCCCTAAACCTCTTTTTCCTGATCAGGTATTTTACCTTTTAATACAGTTATTATGCAGACCATGAGTTCTTCTAGGAAGTCAAAATCTTAAACGCTTGAACAATGGTTAAATAGCTACAGATTTATTATATATGGTAACTGGTTGTACCTTAAAAGGTGTGCATCAGGAAGAGAATTCAGGACCTGATAGGTGCCTTTGACTTAATCTTGGTTAGATGCTTCCTTGAAAGATGACATGTTGGCCAGGCATGATGGCTCATGCCTGCAATCCCAGGACTTTGGGAGGCTGAGGTGGGCAGATCACCTGAGGTCAGGAGATCAAGACCGGCCTGGCCAATATGGCGAAACCCCCGTCTCTACCAAAAATAAAAAATTAGCCAGGTATGGTGGTACGTACCTATAGTCCCAGCTGCTCAGGAGGCTGAGGCAGGAGAATCACTTGAACCTGGGAGACAGAGGTTGCAGAGAGCTGAGATCGTGCCACTGCACTCCAGCCTGGGTGACAGAGTGAGACTCCGCCCTCCCCACCACCCCCTCAACCGCCAAAAAAAGAAAGAAAGATGATATGCTACAAATACTTAACCTCGGTTGGAAAGAGACAAAGCTTTTCTTAGGAGGTTTTATGTCCTATGCGAAGGTTGTTACGACGACTAAAGAGTTTATGGTAAATACCTCTTGGAAGTCCCAGTACAGTGAGTGGTCATCAATGTATTACACCAGAACTACACTGCTGAAGGTAAATGATCTAGATCTCTTTTTAATTCATAAGAAAAGTTGAAGGGCAATATACAGAGCCTTGAAACAGTCTAAACCAGATAAACAGCTGCCTGAAAGAGAATACTGACACTTCCTTCCATAGTTAAAAGTTCATATAAGGATGCTAGTATATTTTAATGCTTCAACTCTCCCCCAAGAAACCTCAAGCTACTACAATTTTGTCTTTCTGCTGCCTCTTCCTAAATATTTACCATATATAGCTCAAGAAAAACAATGCTAAACAAAACGTGCTACAAAGTCTTTTGTTTGACTTTCTTTACTTACATCTCTGAAACCAGCCTTAATGAGAAGCCAGTGGAACTCTGAGGAGAAGTTCAAACCTGAGGTTCTGGCCTAACCATAAGTTCTCGAACTTTAATTTAAACAGACATGCTCAATTAGTACTCAATGTAAATCAGAACATGTTCATACCTGAACACAATGAAGTATACCAGTGTGATTCCATAACCCAGATGGGTTCTGCTGGCCAAAACACCAAAGACCTATAAATGCGTACACTGATGCTTAAGAATGTGTACACTGAAACTGGCTCCTGTGGCTACATGGCCACATTTCAAAGTAATAACACTCTTAATTCAGCTATCCATCTACTTGGCCTCCCTTAAGGAAGAGTTCCAATTGAAGGTAACCAAATATTTGTAGTGGGAAGTTTCTTATACACCAAGGTGTATTAACACGGTCATATGATCTGGTTTCAGGTTAGTGATTTCCCATTAATAAATCTTATCTACCTATTCCTAGAATAGTGCTTATTGTATGGTAGTTACTCAATGTGTTTGAAAGAATGAGAAAATCAGTGATACTTTGTAGTAAACTGTACAACGCACATTCTATTTTTATCACAGTGTATAAAAAATAAGTTATCCAACTATATTTGGACAATTTGGAAATATATAAGACAAAGGCTAATACAACATATTATTTAAAATAGGATTATCAAAGATTCTATTTTAAATGTTAAGAAACAGTAGAAACAATGATCCTATAAAAACATACATGTAAAGTAAATTTAGATTTAGCTTTGAAAGCTTGGAACCTAAATCTACCTGAAAACAAAAAACATTTTTCAAAAGTATCTTATTTTTATATTACTATATAAGGATCATTATTCTCTTAGAAGAAATTGTCTTTTAAGCTTTCTGTTCTTTCATATTACTATTCATGTTTCAATGCCCCCTTGAAAGTTTGTAACACTAGTTCAGTCACTATTGTTTTAAAAAGGATTTTTTAAACAGTTTACTCTCCCTCCTAAATCAGACAGTTCACCTATAGTAATAGCAGTGGCAGTATATTAGGGAACAGATATGGTAGATGTGGTGATGAAAACATGGGGACGTTCTTTTTTAACTGAATTGGATGCAAGGTATCAGCTAAGTGAGAGGCTGAAGTAGAAAATGTTGCAAGTTTGACAGAAAAAAATATGAAATATTGATAATTGTTTAGAAATGTGATAATATAGATTAGGAAAATGTTTTAGGATTTTTAGTCTGGCTGGTTGCCTTACATGCTTAATGCAATAATTGTTATTGTTACAATGCTTGATAGTCTTGAATTCCCTGTCAATAATCTTTTATATCCTAAGATATATCTCTAGTGTGCCGTGAGTATCATCTTCTGAAAATACAACTCTGATCAGTTTCTCATAATTGGAAAAGCATTTAACGGCACTCAACAACTCTTCAGGATAATATCCTTTCAGCTTAAGCCTCATCTTTGCAGGTTTCTCCTTCATCACATGATCTCCATACATTCTACATTTCAGTACTAAAAGTATGAAAATTCTTGAAATAGTTCATGTACTTTCATATCTCTGCTTTTGGCTAGTATTACCTTTGCCTGGAATACTCCTGTTGAGTCCTATGAAGTCCTATTCGTTCTTTTTTACTTAGTTCAAATGCTACAGCAGTCATACATTCAACTAGCATTTAGCTACCTACCGTACCTAAAGAATGTCAGGCACTGAGGATACCAAACAATGGACAATGACCTATTAAATTAACAGAATATCCGTTCAGCTGTTAAGATGAATGAGGTGGAGTTACACAACACTGACAAATCTTAAAACCATTACGTAAAACCAGCTAGCTGCAAAAAGATATATATATACACATTACTGATTGCTGGTGGTAGGCAGAGTGGTTTCCTTGGGCAAAAGGGAAGAGAAGAGATGAGGTAGAGCTGACAAAGGACTTCAGTCCCTTATAAAATCATTTATTTCTCCGATTCAGTGGTTAGTACATATGTATTATAGTTTTGTTGCTACCTTTTGTCTGTCTAAAGGATTTAAAAAAAGGATTTAATACCTTTTTTAAATTCTTTAGACAGACAAAAGGTAGAAACAAAAGACACTGCAAATCTGTCATACAGCCACTAACTTAAAATTTCCTTCCATCTCTTGCACTTCCTTTGTTTTCTGTTTTGACATTACGCACTCATTAGTTATTAGGCCTAAGAGTGAAAACTACCAGGAGCCAGCTTTAGCTAGATTAAAACATGACCGTCTTCCCAGGAGACTCCTGACCGCTTTCCTCTCGTCCTCCATGGCGCCAACTAGGATTTCAAAGAACTCTGGCCTGAACCCCTCGGCCGACCCTAGAATAATCGCCTTTCAGGCCCGGATTGCAGCTGCTCTCACCTTCCCTCAGTTCACACCGGGGGCAAAACCAGACTATATTTCCCTGCAACGAACCCTGGAATGCTTCGCTTTCGCGGACTCGGGTCCACTCCCACCAAAGGCTGCCCTTCTTTACCCTCACCTCCAGCCCAGCCGCCGCGACCCGGCCGGGCCCAACGCCGCAAGCCTCAGGTCTCTCCTGCGGAGCGGCAGCTCGGCCCTCCCCGCATTCTCTCCGCAACACCACTTCCGGCCTCCCTCACAAATCCGACAGTTCAGCCGGAAAAAGCTGGATCGGCCCTCTGCGCAGGCGTGAAACCGGGGCGGTGTCAGGAGGTGCAGGTTCCAGTTTTCCACCTCCCTACACTCCGCCAGCAGTCTCGCGGCATTTCCTCCTCTCGCGGGAGTTATTTGAACGCCAGGGCGGTAACGATCCCTTAGGCGCCTGGGGCCCTCTGACTGGAAACTCGGGGAATACTCCGTGGAGGGCTCTGCGTCTGGGCTGGTGGGCTGGCCGGCTGTAGCCGAGCGCGGGCAGGGCTCGTCTCGACGGAATCCCAGAGCCATGAGAGCGAAAAGAGACTGCTGCGGATTAAGGAGGCGTTTAGGCTGGGGCAGCGGCCGCACCACGAGCAGGCGAAGCTGGTGGTGTCTGCTGCCGCGGGGTAAGGCGTTTATGGCCCTCGCCCGCGCAGCGCCGGCCCGGCCGGGCCAGGACTCTCGTTCCGAAACTCTAAGGTGACTTTCACAGTCTGTGGAAGAATTATAGAGAATTTTGAACTTTGATATTATTTCACCTGTTTATTTATTTAGCGAACCACATTGTATTTAATAATCATACTAGTCCTGTGCTACTCCTTGGGTTAGCAGGTCATTGATTTTTAACATAAACCTGCATTTCATTAGATTTAAATATGTATATTTCTGTCCTCTAATGATTGTAACAAAGCACAGTTTTTGATCATTAACAAGATAGGTCCGTGCAAATAGGTGCATCTGTGTCACAAACGAAGTATTTTTCTGGCTGATATATATGTGATATATATATCGTATATATTATATATCATATATATCATCTACATCACATATATATCATCTGTATACATATATATCACGTTTGTTTTCTGTAAACTGATAGTAAAATTTAGTTGCTTGATTAGGTTCAGATTTGACTGCTTGCACCTGGGGGCAAAATACTTCTTATGTGGTAGTTTGTAAACATCCTATTGCATCATATCAGGAGGTGAAAGGCTTCAATAATATTTTTGAAACAGTGTCCTAATATATATGGATTAAGGATTATGGAGCAATAATATATAATTTCCATAAGCCATGTTCCTGTATAGTCGTATCTCTTCTAGCCTCCTCTTTGTTTTTAGGTAGAGTCCAGAAAGTTAAGTATTTGCCAAAGGTCAGACAGCTAATTTAAAACCGTAAAAGTAGGGCTCTTTTTCACCTCTCACTCCTTTTAAAATTTTGTCTCATAAGCTTTCGGTATCTGTGCGTCAGAAAGAATTCTGTTTGAGGTGGTCAGAATGGCATTTCTGCCTATTCAACTAGAACAGGAGTTTTGACTGGGCACGGTGGCTCACACCTGTAATCCCAGCATTTTGGGAGGCCGAGGTGGGCGGATCATCAGAGGTCAGGAGTTCGAGACCAGCCTGGCTAACATAGTGAAACCCTGTTTCTACTAAAAATACAAAAAATTAGCCGGGCATAGTGGCGCACGCCTGTAATCCCAGCTACTCGGGAGGCTGAGGCAGGGGAGTCCTTTGAACCCAGGAGGTGGAGGTTGCAGTGATCCGAGTCGTGCCTTTTCACTCCAACCTGGGCAATGAGCAAAATTCAGTCTCAAAAAAAACAACAGGAGTGTTTTGACTGAGAAGTTAAGACATAATGAAAGTTCAACTCCTTGAGTGGTTCTGTTTTTGCACTGCCTGTATGGTAGCTAAGACTCGAGTTTGAAAGCAGTAGTTAGAGAGGTTAGATAGGATCTAAGCCTGAAGCCTTGTAAATTGAGGATAGGAAGAATGCAGGAAAATCTTTATAGGCTATAATAATTGGTCATTTGCTCCTAAATAATTTTTATTTGTGGTATTTATTCACCTCATTTTTAAATAGTGTGCTTTGCTTCCCATGTTAATTTCTACTTATTGTCTTATGTTAACTGTAAATTAATCTTATTGTGAAGAAAATGAATTATGGAACAAAATATTGGAAGTGAAAACTAGAAGGAGGTAGCTTTCCACTATAAGTTACGTAACTTAACAGATAAAATCAATGATGTGGAAAAATCTTCTACAAGCCTGCTTATACTTCACAGAAATACCTTACAGTTGCTTCATCTGTTTGATGTGTAAAGTGGTCTGTAGTGGCAGGCCCACTGCTTTTTTTTTCTATGATTCCTAGTGAACTGATGGGTATTTGTGCAAACAATGATTGTAGGTATATGACAAATTAATTTATCATTAAAAGCCATAACTTTGATAATCTTCTAACGTGATAGAAATGAGTTGATAAGGAGAAAGGAAGGTTGTATGATTGAAATAAAAGTTTCATGAATAATAACTTCATTTTGTAAGGAAAAAAGTTATGATTACATATAAATTCACTGATATTTAAATGTAAAATGGAGAAATAATCCCAAATAAATACAATATAAATAAAAATTGGGGAACATTTTATTTAATATGATGAATGTGCTATGCATTTATAAGTTCATTCTAGTTTGGAATCTCAAGTGCAATTCTGACTTATCTGGTACACTCACTGTTAACTCTGTTTCTTTGTTTTTTATGGGTTAAGAATTAAAAGTACCAATAGCAGTACTACATTCATTCTACTTAGCAATAGAAAAGTCCTGTTTTCTCCAAAAGAATGATACATCATTGTGACATAGGGCTAGAGAGTTTAAAAAGAAAAAAAAGATGCATTTGATGTTTCATAATCATTCTTTAATATTTACAAAGAAGTAAGCTACACTATTTTATATTCTTCAGGCACCAAATATAACTCAGTTTTTGATTCAGAGTGTTGGAAAACAAATCTATCCAGTTATTTTCTTGAATGCATCACATTTTCTGGCATGTAATGGTTAAAAGTTTGAGACGGGCCAGAAACAGTAAAAAATGCATAAAATATATAAAACAATGTGTTTCAAGATATTGGTTATCAGGCAATAAAGGAAAGTGAACCTTGATCAATAGGAAACAAAGTGAGTCCTATGATTGCCTCAGTTTATTGCCTTGAGAGAATTTCTAAGCCATAGTACAGGGAGACGGGGACATATGCAGCCTGGTAGAATCCCTCTGTTGATAGAGCCCAGAGCCTGGTGAATCCCTTGCAGCCAGAGTTTGCTAGAAGGAAGAGAGCTGCATGGAAAGAGAATTCTAGTGATCTGGAACTAATCTGTCCTGATTTTTCAGGTAAGTATTGATTACTGCATGCGTGTGAGGAAATGGCCTGAGGCCAAGGAAAGGATCATCCAAAAATATTACAGTACAGTCTTGGATCATGTAAAGACATTTTGTTCCATGATGGACTGCATATGATTATAATGGAGCTGAAAAATTCCTACCACCTAGTGATGTCATAGCTATCAATTATGATGTTTATGTGTCTGTGGTGATGCTGGTCTGCTATCTTGCTGATACTATTTATTGTTATTTTATCATCTTTTTTTTTTTTTGAGATGAGATCTCATTCTTGGGTAGAGTGCAGAAGTACACTCTTGGCTCACTGTAGCCTCGACCTTCCTGGTTTAGGTGATCCTCCCACCTCAGCCTCCCAAGTAGTAGCTGGGACTACAGGTATGCACCACCATGTCCGGCTAGTTTTTTGTATTTTGTTTTTTTAGAGACGGCATTTCACCATGTTGCCCAGGCTGGTCTCAAACTCCTAGGTTCAAGAGATCCACCTACCTCAGCCTGCTGGGATTACAGGCGTGAGCCATTGCACCTGCCCTATCATTATTTTAGAGTATATTTTTCTACTTACATATATATTTTAAAAGTTAACCCTAAAACAACTTCAGGCAGATCCTTTAAATTATTACAGACGAAGGCATTGTTATCATAGATGACAGCTTTGTGCATGTTATTGCCCTTGAAGACCTTCTGGTGGGACAAAATCTGAAAGTGAAAGACAGTAATATTGCTGATTGTGACCCTGGGTAGTTCTAAGCTAATGTGTATGTATTTGTGTCTTGTAAAAAAAAATTGTTTTAATAAAGCTTATAAAATAAGGATATAAAAAATATTTTTATACCCCTGTACATGTATTTTAAGCTAAGTGTTATTACAAGAGACTCAGAAGGTCAAAAAAATGTAAAAGTTTATAAAATAATTTACTATTGAAGAAAAGCATTTAAAAAATAAATTTAATGTATTTAAGCCTAAGTGTGTAGTGTTTATAAAGTCTACAGTGGTGTTATAATAATGTCCTAGGCCTTGACATTCACTCACCACTCACTGACTTACCCAAAACAACTTTAGTCCTACAAGCTCCATTCATGGTAAGTGCCCTTTACAGGTATATCATTTTATCTTTCATACTGTATTTTTATTATACCTTTTCTATGTTTAGATACAAACATACCATTGTGCGACAAATTCAGTACAGTAATTGAATGCTGTACAGGTTTGTAGCCTAGAAGCAGTAGGCAGTGCCATATAGCCTAGATGTGTAGTCGGCTGTTTTTTCTGGGTTTGTGTAAGTACTCTATGATGTTCACATAATGATGAAATTACCTAAAGGTGCATTTCTTAGAACATATCTCTCTCATTAAGCCACACATGACTGTAATTGTGTCGTGCTCAGAGACTGCTGGCAATGGTGGCTGTTTCGACAAGACAGACTGGAAAGCATCATTCTTGGAGCATTGGGTAGAGTACATAGAATGGGTCTTGCCTCAGTTGTGGGAAACAATTAGCCCTAGACTGAACACTGTCCCTGTCTTGCCTGACAAGTGTTTAAAGCAGGGCCTGAAAGCATCAAATATTTCTAAGTAGCTTAAGTGTATTCTAGAACAAAACTTAAGAAGATTCATAGGAACACAAAAACATCCAGCACCTAGAAAAGTAAAATCTACAATGTCATCTCCAAGCTAGCAAAGATGCAAATAGGCAGGAATGTGGGACCCATAATGAGGCAAAAAATGACATGTTAGAATTCAGACAGTGTTCCCTATGTTCAAAAAGTTAAGTAGGGACATGGAAGATAAATGCCAGTCCAACTTCTAGAGAGGAAAACTGCAATGTCTGAAATAGAAAACATACTGCGTGGAATTAATTGCAGATTGGACATTGTGGAGAAAAGATTCATGAGTTTGGAGAAGATGTATCAATACAAATGAATCAAAGTCAAACCAAAAAAAAAAAAAATAGTCCTATCAGTGAGCTGTGCACAAGTTTAAGCACCCTAGTGTGTAATGGGACTAGGGGAAGGGAGCATACAAAGTATTTGAAGAAATGATAGCTTAAAAGTTTGATGGAAACCATAAACCCACAGATCCAAGAAGATATGAACTCCAAACACAGAAGCATGAAAAAACTACACCACTCAGGCATGGTGGCTCATGCCTGTAATTCTAACACTTTGAGAGGCTGAGGCAGGCTTTGAGGCCAGGTATTTGAGACCAGCCTGGGCAACATAGAGAGACCCTATCTCTTAAACAAAAACCTAAACCAGAGTACACTATAATAAAATTGTTTAATACCAATGATAACGATAAAGTCCTAAATGGACTAGAGGCAAAAAGGTGCTGTTTCCAAGTGACTCGGAAATAGTTACAAAGATGAGAAGTTAGATTTCTTATAAGAAACAATTTGAGAAGTCAGTGTCAAGTACAGAACAGAGAAAATCTCTGTCAATCTAAACTTCTATGCCCAGGCAGGGTGTAGTGACTCACGCCTGTAATCCTGGCACTTTGGGAGGCTGAGGCTTGCAAAATCACTTCAGGTCAAGAGTTCAAGACCATCCTGGCCAACATGGAGAAACCTTGTCTCTACTGAAAATACAAAAATTAGCTGGGCATGGTGGCGCACGCCTGTAATCCCAGATACTCAGGAGGCTGAGGCAGGAGAATCACGTGAATCCAGGAAGCAGAGATGGTTGTGAGCTGAGATCATACCACTGCATTTCAGCCTTGGCAACAGACTTGATCTCAGGAAAAAAAAAAAAATTCTATGCCCAGAGAAAATATATTTGAAAAACAAAAGCAGCGTACTTTTCAGGCAAGAGCCGAAAGGATCCATCAGTAGATCTGTAGTACCAGAAATGTTAAAGGAAGTTAAGTCTTTCAGACAGGTAGAAATACAATAGGGACCAGCAGCCCATGGTCTGCAGGCTGCTGTTTTACTGCCTGCAGGCTAAGAATGTTTTTTCCTTTTTCAAGGGTTATAAAAGAAAACCAAAAATATCTCCAGACATTGCCCAGTGTTTCTTTTGTGGGGGAGGGGGGCAGGAGGAAAGGGATGTAAAACTACCTTCAGCTGAGAATCATTGGCTATATATGCATCCCAGTTAAAAGCTAGAGGTGGTTGCATTGGATAAAACAAGATCCAATTTTATGCCTCTTATAAGGTGTGCACTTTAAATGTAAAGACTCAAATAAATTAAAAGGATGAAAAAAGATAAGATGGTAGCAACAATCAAAATAAAGCTGGAATGTCTGTATTATTAGACAAAGCAGATTCTAGAGCAAAGAATATTGCCAAGATGAATGTAAAATGGAGCAACCATTGGAAAATACTTTCACAGTTTCTTGTAAAGTTAAACATGTATCTGTCATACATATGATCTAGCCATTCTACTCCTAAGTATTTATCCAAGAGATGGTGGTCCCATGAGGTAATACTGTATTTTTACTGTACCTTTCCTATTTTTGGATATGTTTAGATACAGAAATACTTAACCGTCATGTTACAATTGCCTACAGTACAGTAACATGCTGTACTGGTTTGTAACCTAGAAGCAATAGGCTATACGTATAGCCAAAGTGTGTAGTTGGCTATACCATCTGGATTTGTGTTAAGTACACTCAGATGTTTGGGCAGTGATAATCGCCTAATGACACATTTCTCAAAATGTATCCCTGTTGTTAAGTAACAAATACTCAACTATATATTTAATTCAGTTGTGTTTGAGGTTATATTTAAACAACATAGTATATCCTATACTAACCGATCTTCCTACATTTCTCTACAAGTGTTATGCAGCTTGTTTTCAACAAGGTGGGTTATGAAGTCTGTGTAGACTTATAATAAGTATTGCTTCCAAATGTTCTGCAGTGGTAAAAAGTAAATGAGCTACTCTGTTGTCACTCTGCATAGTTTTTAATTAATTAGCTGAGATTTAATGTTGTGCATACCATATCTAGAAATGTTAGAAGAAAATATGTGAGTTGTTTTGTGTCTTACAATATGCTTTGATGATGATAATAAGGCTTTATCATTAACAATAGTGCAGTAACTAAGAAATTAGGCTGGGAACTTGAATGTGTTTTTTTTCCCCTTGTCAAGAAGTTCAGCATCTTGTTTCCACATAGCTTTTTTAATTTCGAAGATTTTAAGTTTTTATTTCAAGAATGACATTGACACGTTTGATAAATGCACATATTAAATTATCTTCATTATAATCTTTTGGACTTCCTTTTTTCTTTTTAGAATGTGATTTGTATGATGTTGGCTGTGAGTTTGAAGTAAAAGAACAATACAAAAACAAAGTACACAAAAAAATAAAAGAACATGATTTGAATAAAGCCAAAATTTGTTGTTTAAAAACTCAACACTTTTCTCTGTATTGTCACTTATTTTACATCCCAGATCCAGCAGTTGAACCTGAGCAGTTTTTACTTCATCTTCTTGATTATTTTTATTTTTAAAAATGTGGCTCAAGTGTAATTTGTAGACTGATTAAAATGTTACATGTTATAAATTCGAAAATATCATACTAGATAATGTGTTTTGACAAATGAGCTGACCATTTATAACTGATACTTTTTTGGGTTTATACTTCTATCAGTAGCAGATGAAATCCTTCCACATTAATTCAGAAATCATTGAATTATATTAACCAAAATTTTAACTGTTAGAATCATTGGCTTTTCTATTGATAGTTAAATTGACCATCTTATAACAGGAAATCAAA
Source organism: Alouatta palliata (assembly GCA_004027835.1). Classification (NCBI taxonomy): domain Eukaryota; kingdom Metazoa; phylum Chordata; class Mammalia; order Primates; family Atelidae; genus Alouatta; species Alouatta palliata. The sequence goes on from PVKV010001243.1 coordinate 182,531, forward strand.
TGAGAAGACATCAAAAAAGATATTCATAAATAAAACTCATGTTTTATTTATCATATCCTCTTCATTAATTGCTTCTCATAATGGTATTTGTGGCAGCAGGCAAAGTCCTTGCTCAGATTTGATTAAATTGCTGTGGCATATTTCTATTAAAAAGATTTTTTGGTTTCAATCTATAATTTGCCTGTGACCTGTGAGTTAAAAAAGAGTACCATACTATTCCATAAGTGTTTTGAAATAATATGGGATTTTGCTTAGTCTCATTTGGATGAAGTGAATATTTCCAGATCTACATATCAAATAGGAGGGTGCTGCAACTTATTATGTAACTCCTAAAAAACAGAAATTGTTTAATGTGAGTTAAAACTTCAATTTTAACAAATGTTGAGTGCCTATAATATATGCCAAACTTTGGACTAAGTACTTGTACATGTTTTCTCATGGACTGCCATCAAAGTTAAAGAGGTTATCCATGATCATGTGGCTGTTTAGTGGAAGAGCCAAGAACCTAAGTATTATGACCTATATTCAGGTGGCTTTTACACTGTCCTGTGATTCAAATCATTAAGGGTGGGATGAGATTTTTAAGATTATTTAATAATTGCAATTTGTAATGGGTACAGATATAGTTTATAATGTTCACATTCAACTAGAAACTATGCGACATCTAACTTTTAAATTAAGATTATTTTGATTGACAATTTATAATTGTATACATTTATGAGATACAATGTGTTGTTTTGATATATGTCTACAATGTGGAATGATTAAATCAAGCTAACACATCTAGCACTTCATTTGCCTATCTTTTTTTTTTAATGGTGGGCATTTGAAATTTATTCTTAGTTTAGTTTAGTTTTGTTTTTTGAGACAGGTGACAGCTTTGTCACCCAGGCTGGAGTGCATTAGTGGGATCCCAGCTCACTGTTGCCTCGACCTCCCAGGCTCAAGCCTCAGCATCCCGAGTAGCTGGGATCATAAGCACACACCACCACACCTCACAAATTTTTCTGATGCTTAGTAGAGACAAGGTCTCACTGTGTTGCCCAGGCTTCTCTTAGTTATTTTGAAATACTTATTATTATTGACTGTGGTCACCCTGCTGTCCAATAGATCTCAAAACCTATTCTTCCTGTCTACCTGACACTTTGCATCCTTTGATCAACAACTCATTCCCACCCCCACAACCTCTGGTAACCAGCATCCTCTCTTCTAGGAGTTTAACTTTTTTAGATTCTACAAATGTGAGGTCATATGGTATTTGTCTTTCTGTGCCTTGTATATACTAATTTATTTTTAAATGAAGCCTATTTAATACCAGTGAATGAAAACACTACCAGTATTTCAAACCATAATCTAGTAAGTAATTGGATGGGTACTACATTAATACTACATTCCTTAAAAGTCTTCAGTTTCATCAAAAACCAACACAGCACAAAACAACAAAAACTGATATATTTATTTCATTTTTTGAGACAGGGTCTTGCTCTGTCTCCCTGGCTGGATTGTAGTGGCGCCATCATGGCTTACTGCAGGCTGGACTGTCCTGGGCTCAAGCAATCTTCCCACCTCAGCCTCCCAAGTAGCTGGGACTACAGGCATGTACTACCACACCTGGCTAAGTTTTTACTTTTCGTAGAGGTGGGGTCTCCTTACGTTGCCTGGGCTGGTTTCGAACTCCTGAGCTCAAGTGATCCTTCGGCCTTGGCCTCCCAAAGTGCTTGGATTACAAGTGTGAACCACCATGCCCAGTTCCAAAATTCATATTTTTAAACTGTGAAAAGCCAAGTCACCCTAAAAGGCTTGTATTTCATAAACAAGATAAGGAAATGGTCTTTTTTTTTTTAAGGTGTCAATAGGAAATTGAGGCAATTCTGTTTGTATGCATTTGGCCTCAAGGAAGTGATTCAGCTTGCTCTTGCTTTAGCCCAAGGGTGTGGCTTATGGTCTTGGACAGTTCACTTGTGATCCAGATTCCTTTGGAGGGTGTCAGAACAGGTACAGGTACACTAGTCATCAGATTCCTACCAACAGCCAAAACCATCTCAGTTGAGAGCCACATATTTTGCTGGGTTATTTTCTTCCCTTAAATTTAAGAATTTTGGTGTACTTTTGGACTGGGGGCCAGATAGTCTCATCTAAGTTTGTGTTTCTTTTCTCAGATAAACTTTAGGTCTGCTCAACTACCATAGAATTTTAGTTTTATTACATATTAAAAAACACATATCCCAGCTCTAGTATGCACAATGTTCTAGGCTAGGCAGTGGAGTTGGGGAGAGGAGTAGGAAAGAGTGAAACAAATATAAGCTTGGGTTACATTTTAGCTGTGGGTGCTTTAGCATTCAAATAATTTTGGATATATCTGGCAAATTTGTAAGGTAGTCCCATATAAGTTTTACTGAATTGGTTGGGGTAACTCCTGCAAAATTGACCATCCTAAGGGTAGAAGAAATGAGCTGTACTAATAATAAGCCATTGTTGGAGTGAAGGAGGGATTCTGATTATGTGGTGTGGCTGTACTTCAATTTGCCTTTGCTAAGATCCCTGATAGCATGCCTGATGTCCAGGAAGGTAGGGGGCTTTAAGTAAATATGGTTGAAAGCTACTTCACTTAAACACATGAGCTAAAACAACCCTCCACCGGAACTCCTTTAACAGTATATCACAAATAAGAAAGCCATTCTTTCCTACATTGGCAGTTAAGCTCATGATGGCTACCTGAAAATGTAGGGCTCAAGAAAGAATGGGAGAGACACAGTGGCTCAGTTTTCATCTGGGTACTCGCTGAGCACGTGAAAAACATTCCTGATATCTCAGAAGCTCTTTGTATTAAGGGTGGGGAGATTTTGCTGAATTTTACTTTCTAAACTTCAACCTTAAACTTAATGAATCATTAAGATTCACATATTAATGACATTGTGACCTCATTTGTACCTGTGGGCTGTTGGGGACTGCAGAAATAAGGGTTATATAAAGAGGAGCAGGCCAGGAGTGGTGGATTACGCTTGTAATCCCAGCACTTTGGGACACTGAGGTGGGCGGACCACCTGAGGTCAGGAGTTTGACTAGTCTGGAAACCCCGTCTGTACAAAAAAATACAAAAATTAGCCGGGCATGGTGTCAGGTGGCTGTAATCCCAGCTTCTTGTGAGGCTGGGGCAGGAGAATCACTTGAATCTGGAAGGCAGAGGTTGCAGTGAGCTGACATCTGGCCACTGCACTCCAGCCTGAGAAACAAGAGTGAAATGCCATCTCAAAAAAAAAAAAAAAAAAAGAGCAAAACTGTGTCGCTACCTTCAAAAAGGGCCCACTTTGGTGGGGGGAAAAGGTATGTTTGTATCAATAAAATAAAAAGCAGTATATTCAACTTTATAAGTGAGGTACTAGGTACTTCACTGGATGACACATAAGAGTGTCTGGGTCCTGTTCAGTAGGAATTGGGGTACCAATAAGTTTTGTAGGCAGAGAAGGGATGAACTAGAAATGTTTGAGAGGACTGTGCATCTTATTAGGATACTGAAGTGATGGAAAAATGAAAGCTTTTAAGATAACTCCAAAATCTCTAGAAGCAATATTGTATATTACCTAAAGAGATGTAAGTTCTGAAGCCAGACTGCCTAAGTTTGAATCTTGGCTCTGCTATTTATTAGTGGTGTAGCCTTAGGCAAATTATGTACCTTCTTTAACTTTTCAACTGAAAAATCAGGATAATAGTGCCTACAGTTCATGCAGTCATTCTTTGAATATAAATAATTTAAAACCAAAAAGTCTTTAGAATGGTGACTTGCACTCAGGTTTGTCTGCTGTCTTTATATTAGCTGGGGTAACTAAATGAACAGTGATGAAAATGTGATGGGAATACAGAAGGCTTGACAAACTCAGAGGACAAAGAAAATAATGAGTTCACTTTTGGACTTACTTATTTTTAAGAAATTTTTCTTTTTTCTTTTTCTTTTTTTAAATTATGTGACAGGTACTGTTGTTGTAGGCTCTAGACTATATAATCTCATTTGATCTCCACCACAGTCCAGGGAGATAAGTAGTAGTATTTCCATTTCACAGATGAGTTAGCAGAATAGTGAATAGGTTTATGGCTTAATGGTAGTACCAAAGTCCTCATTCCCAGACGGCAAAAGAGGTTGTTTTATCCTGCTGATAGTGAGAAAGTGGGACAGCTGAGATTTGAACTCAGACAATCAGTCCAACTCCAGTGTGCTGAACTGCTACAACAGGTCAAACCATTTTGAAACCTCTGGCCCCTTATATCTTAATGGAGATACTGAGACTAGAGTCTATTATGGTATCCTGTTTCATACAGTGGTAAGTGTCTAATAATAAAGATGCCTATCATTTATGGAATGGATACTATGTCCTATGCATTATACATACACACATTGTCTTCAGTCTTAACAGTGACCCATCAAAGTATTAACATTATCAGTATTTTACTGCAGTGGATACTAAGGGTCCGAGATGTTCAGGAACCTGCCCATGGCTGTGTAACTACTAAAGGGCAGAGGAGATTTGAGCTCAGGTTGTTTGCTGCAGACGTTTATATTATTTCTGAACTTATAAATTTACATTTAGTGTATCATATCATTGTGTTTTGCAAATTATACTATTCAATGGACTCCATAACTGCCTGACCAATTTCAAAATCAGTTTTAATTACGGAAGTCAGTAACTGAAATAGCATTTGTCAAACTTCAGTTTCTTAAGAATTACATATAGAGTCCTAGACCTTGTCTGAAATGTACTGAATCAAATTTCCAAGGGTGAGTCTCAGATATCACATCTTTAAAAGCATCTGATATGATTCTGATGCAGGTTCTCTGATGACCATACTTTGAGAAACACTGTAAGGGATGGGGTTAGTTCAGGTACCTTCACATAAGCTGTCTGGTTGAAGTCTTACTGCACCTGCATTGTTAGCACCGTATGGTTTATTACCTCTTAATTATTATTTCATATCTGCTGTCATTTAACAGAGCAAGCATGTAGCTGATGCAGTGTACAATTTGCCTCCTATTCCACTGTCTATTATTTCCCACTCTGCACCCCTTTTTACTGATGAAACACCCAGCCAGGCTGTATGGTCAGACTTCTTAATAGAAAGTAAAGATATGTAAGGAGACAGTACTGCCTTCAAATCCTACTTTGGCTTCTCTGAACTTTGCTTCCCTCATTCGTAAAATTGAGTTAACAGAACCTACTTCAAATGTTGTGAGATAACAGAGTGTCTAGTGTATTGTTAGTTTTTCAATAATTGACTGTTATCAACTTATAATATTACCCCTATCTTTGGAGAGTAATAGCATAGAAATATCATGGTATATGTAAAGGAAAGAATATCATTTCTAGGAATCTTCAGTAAAAGACTGGCAAGAATAAACATATGTAAAGTTATAATTCTTCATGAATAATAGCATTCCTTTTATTTTGACTCATCCTAAAGCTACCCAAGTTAGAAAGTTACGTTTAGTAATTATTTTACAACCATTTCTTATTTACACATATCTTACCCTGCATACCAAGTCAATATGCCCTACTATTTTACAGGTCCGTTATTCAGTGACAGATTATTTCAACAAAGATCTGGTAACAACAACTGTGCACACTTACACGTTTTAAAATCTGGGAATAATGTTTAGCCACAAATGTGTTCACTATTTTGCTGTTCCTTGTCAGCAAGAAGAACACCTTTGCAAAGACAAAAAAATTACATCTGACTATAATATCAGCTGCGTAGGAATAGATTACATAAAGATAATGGATTGACTAGATTGATTCTATTTTAACTCCCTCTAGAATGCTATTGAAGAAAACAATTTTTATCCTTCACCATTTCTGGGCTGGGAATGGTGATGAGAGGCTCACTTGAATTATCCAAGTAAAGCTTTTTTATTACCAGTGATTTGTAAGCTTGACCTTTTCAAGGAACAATGTGTATCTGATGATCTCCTGGGATATTCTTATTATTTAATGTATATAGTAATATTAAAAGATAATATTGAGTGCTTAGTGTGCCAAGGTACTTTGAAAGCCTATTCTACTTATTCAGGTAATCTTTACAACAATACTATGAAGTATGTTTTACTCTTTTTCGTAGTTTATTAAGTGAGGACCCAGAAACTCAGAATAGGTAATTTGCCCTGGGCCACACAAGTGCCACCACCTTTGAACTTACATATGAACACTACCCTCTCGAGTTGGTAGAGCTGTGGAAGGAGCTTATGACCCTAAAGACAAAATAAAGTATAGCTGTCAAACCAGTTATGGATCACTTACATAGTGTATACATGAATTTAGTACCCAGCTTCAAAGATGAAGATTTGAACTCAGACAATCAGTCCAACTCCAGTGTGCTGAACTGCTACAACAAGTCAAACCATTTTGAAACCTCTGGCCCCTTTAGTACCCAGCTTCAATTCCTGCATTTATTATGTACACCGTTGTGTGTGTAATCCTCTCCCACACTGTACTGGGGTTGTTCTGTATAACTAACAGCATAGGTGTGAGTGATGGGATGTGTCTTCTGAGATTGTATGATAAAAGACTGACTTATCTTGGGTTTGAAATCACTTGCTCTCTCTCTTTCTCAGCCCTCACCTTGAGGAAAGAAAGCTACCATATTATAAGTATCCCTATAGAGAGTATCACATTGTGAAGACCTGGGGTCCTTAATCTAATAGCCTATAAGGATCTGAGGCCTCCTGACAGCCCCTTGAGTGAACCTGAAAGCAGATCCTTCAGTCTCAGGTTATGTCATCAGATGATTGCAGCTCTGACTGCCGACTTGACTGCAACCACAGAGAGAACCTGATCTAGAACCACCCAGCTAATCCACTTTGTAATTCCTGATCCTCAAAAACTGAAATAATAAAGCCAATTTAAGTTTTTTGTGTGTGTGTGTATTAGGTTTTGGAATACATGTGAAGAACATGCAGGATTGTTGCATAGGTACATATATGGCAATGTGGTTTGCTGCCTTCCTCCCTATCATCTATATCTGGCATTTCTCCCCATGTTATCCCTCCCCAACTCCCCACCCCCACTGTCCCTCCCCTAGTTACCCCCGACAGACCTCAGTGTGTGATGCTCCCCTTCCTATGTCCATGTGTTCTCATTGTTCAACACTTGCCTATGAGTGAGAAAATGTGGTGTTTGATTTTCTGTTCTCATGACAGTTTGCTGAGAATGATGTTTTCCAGTTCATCCATGTCCCTACAAAGGACACGAACTCATCGTTTTTTATGGCTACATAGCATTCCATGGTGTATATGTGCCACATTTTCCCTGTCCAGTCTATCATCGATGGGCATTTGGGTTGGTTCCAACTCTTTGCTGTTGTAAACAGTGCTGCAATGAATATTTGTGTGCATGTGTCCTTATAATAGAATGATTTATAATCCTTTTGATATATACCCAGTAATGGGATTGCTGGGTCAAATGGAATTTCTATTTTTAGGTCCTTGAGGAATCGCCACACTGTCTTCCACAATGATTGAACTAATTTACACTCCCGCTAACAGTGTAAAAGTGTTCCTGTTTCTCCACATCCTCTCCAGCATCTGTTGTTTCCAGATTTTTTAATGATTGCCATTCTAACTGGCTTGAGATGGTATCTCATTGTAGTTTTGATTTGCATTTCTCTAATGATGAGTGATGATGAGCATTGTTTCATTTGCTTGTTGGCCTCATGTATGTCTTCTTTTGTAAAGTGTCTGTTGATATCCTTTGCCCACTTTTGAATGGGCTTGTTTGTTTTTTTCTTGTAAATCTGTTTCAGTTCTTTGTAGATTCTGGATATCAGCCCTTTGTCAGATGGGTAGATTGCAAAAAGTTTTTCCCATTCTGTTGGTTGCCAGTTCACTCTAATGATTGTTTCTTTTGCTGTGCAGAAGCTGTGGAGTTTGATTAGGTCCCATTTGTCTATTTTGGCTTTTGTTGCCAATGCTTTGGGTGTTTTAGTCATGAAGTCCTTGCCTATGCCTATGTCCTGAATGGTTTTGCCTAGATTTTCTTCTAGGGTTTTTATGGTGTTAGGTCTTATGTTTAAGTCTTTAATCTATATGGAGTTAATTTTAGTGTAAGGTGTCAGGAAGGGGCCCAGTTTCTGCTTTCTGCACATGGCTAGCCAGTTTTCCCAATACCCTTTATTAAACAGGGAATCCTTTCCCCATTTCTTGTTTTTGTGAGATTTGTCAAAGATCAGATGGTTGTAGATGTGTGGTGTTGCCTCCGAGATCTCTGCTCTGTTCCATTGGTCTATATCTCTGTTTTGGTACCAGTACCATGCTGTTTTGATTACTGTAGCCTTGTGGTATAGTTTGAAGTCCAGTAGTGTGATGCCTCCAGCTTTGTTCTTTTTGCTTAGAATTGACTTGGCTATGCGGGCTCTCTTTTGTTTCCATATGAAGTTTAAGGTGGTTTTTTCCAGTTCTGTGAAGAAGGTCATTGATAGCTTGATGTGGATAGTATTGAATCTATAAATTACTTTGGGCAGTATGGCCATTTTCATGATATTGATTCTTCCCAACCATGAGCATGGAATGTTTCTCCATCTGTTTATGTCCTCTCTTATTTTCTTGAGCAGTGCTTTGTAGTTATCCTTGAAGAGGTCTTTTACATTCTTTGTTTGTTGTATTCCTAGATATCTTAATCTCTTTGCAGCAATTGTGAATGGCAGTTTGTTCTTCATTTGGCTCTCTTTAAGTCTGTTATTGGTGTATAGGAATGCTTGTGATTTTTGCACATTGATTTTGTATTCTGAGACTTTGCCGAAGTTGCTTATCAGTTTCAGGAGATTTTGGGCTGAGACAATGGGGTCTTCTAAATATACAATCGTGTTGTCTGCAAACAGAGACAATTTGACTTCCTCCTTTCCTAATTGAATACCCTTTATTTCTTTTTCTTGCCTGATTGCTCTGGCTAGAACTTCCATTACTATATTGAATAGGAGTGGTGAGAGAGGGCATCCTTGTCTAGTGCCAGATTTCAAAGGGAATGCTTCCAGTTTTTGCCCACAGTATGATATTGGCTGACGGTTTGTCATAAATACCTTTTATTATTTTGAGATAGATTCCATCAATACCTAGTTTATTGAGTGTTTTTAGCAAAAGGGCTGTTGAATTTTGTTGAAGGTCTTCTCTGCATCTATTGAGATAATCATGTGGTTTTTGTCTTTGGTTCTGTTTATGTGGTGAATTACATTTATAGACTTGTGTATGTTAAACCAGACTTGCATCTCCAGGATGAAGCCTACTTGATTGTGATGGATAGGCTTTTTGATGTGCTGTTGCAATCGCTTTGCCAGTATTTTATTGAAGATTTTTGCATCTATGTTCATCATGGACATTGGCCTGAAGTTTTCTTTTCTTGTTGAGTGTCTGCCGGGTTTTGGTATCAGGATAATGTTGGTCTCATAAAATGATATGGGAAGGATTTTCTCTTTTTGGATTTTTTGGAATAGTTTCAGAAGGATTGGTACCAGCTCCTCTTTGTATGTCTGGTAGAATTCAGCTGTGAACCCATCTGGACCTGGGCTTTTTTTGGTTGGTAGGCTATTAATTGCTGCCTCAACTTCAGCCCTTGTTATTGGTGTGTTCAGGGTTTCAACTTCTTTCTGGTTTAGGCTTGGGAGGATGCAAGTGTCCAGGAATTTATCGATTTATTCCAGGTTTACTGGTTTATGTGCGTAGAGTTGTTTGTAGTAATCTCTGATGGTGGTTTATATTTCTGTGGAATCTGTGGTGATATCCCCTTTGTTATTATTGCATCTATTTGACTATTCTCTCTTTTCTTTTTTATTAATCTGGCTAATGGTCTATTTTGTTGATCTTTGCAAAAAACCAGCTCCTGGATTGATTGATTTTTTGAAGGGTTTTTTGTGCCTCTGTCTCTTTCAATTCTGCTCTGATCTTAGTTATTTCTTGTCTTCTGCTAGGTTTTGAGTTTTTTTTATCTTGTTCCTGTAGCTCTTTCAATTTTGACCATAGGGTGTTGATTTTAGATCTTTTCTTGCTTCTCATGTCAGCATTTATTGCTGTGTATTTTCCTCTAGACACTGCTTTAAATGTGTCCCAGAGATTCTGGTATGTTGTGTCTTTATTCTCGTTGGTTTCAAAGAACATGTTTATTTCTGCCTTCATTTCATTGTTTATCCAGTGAACATTCAAGAGCCAGTTGTTCAGTTTCCATGAAGTTGTGTGGTTCTGAGTTAGTTTCTGAATTCTGAGTTCTAACTTGATTGCACTGTGGTCTGAGAGACTTTTGTTATGATTTCCGTTCTTTTGCATTTGCTGAGGAGTGATTTACTTCCAATTATGTGGTCAATTTTAGAGTAGGTGTGATGTGGTGCTGAGAAGAATTTATATTCTGTGGATTTGGGGAGGAGAGTTCTATAAATGTTTTAGGTTTTCTTGGTCCAGGTCTGAGTTCAAGTCCTGGATATCCTTGTTAATTTTCTGTCTTGTTGATCTGTCTGATATCAACAGTGGAGTGTTAAAGTCTCCCAATATTATTGTGTAGGAATCTAAGTCTCTGTGTAAGTCATTAAGAACTTGCTTTATGTATCTGTGTGCTCCTGTATTGGGTGCGTCTATATTTAGGATCGTTAGCTCTTCTTGTTGCATTGATCCTTTTACCATTATGTAATGTCCTTCTTTGTCTCTTTTGATCTTTGTTAGTTTCAAGTCTATTTTATCAGAGACTATGATTGCAACTCCTGTTTTTTTTTTTTTTTTTGCTCTGCATTTGCGTGGTAGATCTTCCTCCATCCCTTTATTTTGAGCCTATGTGTATCCTTGTATGTGAGATGGGTTTCCTGGATACAGCACACCGATGGGTTTTGACTTTTTATTCAATTTGTCAGTCTGTGTCTTTTGAGTGGGGCATTTAGCCCGTTTACATTTAAGGTTAATATTGTTATGTGTGAATTTGATCCATTTTGATGCTAGCTGGTTGTTTTGCCCATTAGTTGATGCAGTTCCTTCATTGTGTTGATGCTCTTTACCATTTGGTACATTTTTGGAGTGGCTGGTACTGGTTGTTCCTTTCTATGTTTAGTACTTCTTTCAGGAGCTCTTGTAAAGCAGGCCTGGTGGTGATGAAATCTTTGAGTAATTGCTTGTTTGTAAAGGATTTTATTTCTTCTTCACTTATGAAACGTAGTTTGTCTGGACATGAAATTCTAGGTTGAAAGTTCTTTTCTTTAAGGATGTTGAATATTGGTCCCCACTCTCTCTGGCTTGTAGGGATTCTGCTGAGAGACCCACTGTGAGTCTAATGGGCTTCCCTTTGTGGGCAACTTGAACTTTCTCTCTGTCTGCCCTTAGCATTTTCTCCTTCATTTTATCCCTGGTGAATCTGATGATTATGTGCCTTGGGGTTTCTCTTATTGAGGAATATCTTTGTGGTGTTCTCTGTATTTCCTGGACTTCAATGTTGGCTTGCCTTGCTAGGTTGGGGAAATTCTCCTGGATAATATCCTGAAGAGTATTTTCCAACTTGGTTTCATTCTCCCCATCACATTCAGGTACATGTATCAAATGTAGATTAGGTCTTTTCACATAATCCCATATTTCTTGGAGGCTTTGTTCATTTCTTTTTACTCTTTTTTCTCCAATCTTGCCTTCTCGTTTTATTTCATTGAGTTGATCTTCAATCTCTGATATCATTTCTTCTGCTTGGTTGATTTGGCTACTGAAACTTGTGTATGCTTCGTGAAGTTCTCATGTTGTGTTTTTCAGCTCCATCAATTCATTTATATTCCTCTCTAATCTGTTTATTCTTGTTAGCATTTTGTCAAACCTTTTTTCAAGGTTCTTAGTTTCTTGGCATTGGGTTAGAACATGATCTTTTAGCTCAGAGAAGTTTCTTATTACCCACCTTCTGAAGCCTGTCTCTGTCAATTCATCAGACTCATTCTCCATCCAGCCTTGTTCCCTTGCTGATGAGGAGTTGTGATCCCTTGGAGGAGGAGAAGCATTCTGGTTTTGAGTGTTTTCATTCTTTTTGTGCTGGTTTCTTCCCATCTTTGTGGATTTATTTACCTGTGGTCTTTGTAGTTGGTGACTTTCAGATGAGGTCTCTGAGTGAATGTCCTCTGTGTTGATGGTGAAGTTATTTCTTTCTGTTTCTTAGTTCTCCTTCTAACAGTCAGGCCCCTCTACTGTAGGTCTGCTGGAGGTCTACTCCAGACCCTGCTTGCCTGGGGATCACCTGCAGCGGCTGCAGAACAGTAAGGGTTGCTGCCAGTTTCTTCTTCTATCTTTGTCCTAGCAGGATACCTGCCAGATGTCAGTCTGAGCTCTCCTTTATGAGGTAATTGTTTGGATATATGGGGGTTGGGAGCTGCTTGAGGAGACAGTCTGTCCTTTATAGGAGCTCAAATGCTGAGCTGTGAGCTCCCCTGTTCCGTTCAGAGCTGCTGGGCAGGTATGTTTATGTCTGCTGCAGCAGAACTCATAACCGCCTTTTTTTTTTCCCCCAGGTGCTTTTTCTTGGGAAGGTAGGGCTTTATTTATAAGTTTCTGTCATGCTGTTGCTTTTTTTCAGGGATGCCCTGCCCAGCAAGGAGGTAGCCTAGTCACAGTCTGCCAGCAGAGGCGTTGCTGAGTGCTCTGCCCCCGCTGTGCGAACTTCCTTGCAGTTTTGTTTATAGGGGTATAGTTAGAACTGCCTTTGTAATGATGGTCTGCCTCTGTAATGTCAAACTGCCTCGGTAATGATGGACTGCCTCAGTAATGGCAGACTGCCTCAGTAATGGAGGACTACCTCGGTAATGCCTTTCACCCACAGAGCTGGACCATCCTGGGTTCAGCTGAGCTTGCTGTGAAACTCTCAATCCAGAGCGTTTCAGATTGCTGGTCTTTGTGGGGGTGGGACTAGCCAAGCCAGATCACCTGGCTCCCTGTTTCAGTCCCCTTTTTTTTTCAGTTAAACAGGTGACTCTGTCTCCCAGGTGTTCCAGTTGCCAGTTGAAACGGCACAAGGATTTGTGTAAGTTTTTGTGCAGACACCCGCTGCACCAGCTGAAACAGCCACGCTGGAGAATCGTGGTGCTTTTTTGCCTGGGAATCTCCTGGCCTGGCTCCCTGTTTCAGTCCCCTTTTTATCAGTTGAATGTGTGACTCTTTCTCCCAGGCGTTCCAGTCACTAGTTGAAATGGTGCCCAGATTTGTGTGAGATTTTCTGCGGAGACCTGCCGTGCCAGCTGAAACAGCTGCGCTGAAGACTCGTGGCGCTTTTCTGCCCGGGAATCTCCTGGTCTGTGGGCAATAAAGCTTTGTTTGGAAATGCGGTGACTACTCACCCTCTGCGTTTTCGCTGGGAGCTGCAATCCAAAGCTGTTCCTATTCGGCCATCTTGGATCTCTCCCCGCCATTTAAGTTTTAAAGGGTACTTAAGCCATTTAAATTTTGGGTTAATCTGTTATACAATAGATAACTAATACATGAGAAAAAGAACCAAAAAAACCCCTATCTTGTTTAGTGCACTGTTATTTTGTATTTTCTATCACTTGCAACCAAATGTAATAAGTCCTTCTCCAGTTAAACTAATTTGCAGAATTAACCTAAGGAAACAGCTTTGAGGTACTATTCCTAAGCCAAGCCAGATCACCTGGCTCCCTGTTTCAGTCCCCTTTTTTTTCAGTTAAGCACTGAGACAGGAGGATCTCCCAAAGCTGAGACAGGAGGATCTCCCAAACACTGAGAATTGGCAGAGACCAAAGAGAACATCATGTCCAATCTGTTCATTTTACAGATAAAAGTAATAGCTAATACTTAGTGTTTCCTATGTCAGGTTCTGCTAAATTCCATAAAACATTTAATTCTCAGGATACTCTGTGAGATAGATACGCACTCTGCTTTTGAGAATATTGGTTCCATACTCCAACCCATTTTGCTTTACTGTCTCTTCACTGTAAAAGAACATCTATTTATTTATTTATTTATGAATAAGATGGAGTTTTGCTCGTCGCCCAGACTGGAGTACAGTGGCATGATCTCAGCTCACTGCAACCTCCACCTCCCGGGTTCAAGCGATTCTCCTCTCAAGCAACTGTGACTACAGGCACCTGCCACCCTGCCCTGCTAATTTTTGTCTTTTTAGTAGAGATAGGGTTTCACCATATTGGCCAAGACGTTCTCAATCTCCTGACCTTGTGATCTGCCTGTCTTGGCCTCCCAAAATCCTGGGATTACAAGCGTGAGCCACCATGCCAGGCCAAAAGAACACTTTTAAGACATTGCAATTACAAGCATATGCCAAAGTTTTGTTACAATGTTGCACACAAGGGGAAACACCTATAGCAGTCCAAAGAATCACCTTGGTAGAGACATTTTAGGGAAAGCGAATGGAACTAATCGCAGTTAAATTGGTTACACAAATAAAATAATGATTCGTTAAAAGTTACATTTTTTTTGTTTGTTTTTGTTTTTGGGTTATTTATTTTGTGCATCTGTGGCAATAAATGAGATCTCAGTGGTGGTATGGATTTGACTGATCTCTGCAATGGTGTATGGCAAGAAGGACTGGAAAATGAAAACCAGATCCCAGTAAGGGGTAGGGAGGGCCAAGAGAACTGAACATCTGGACTGGTAGAGAAATCAAAGCCTAGGAAGAGGTAAGAGTGTAGTATAGGGGATATACCCCCATCTCTTTGTTCCCTCCCTTTCCCGCCAGGTCCCTGGGACTATATTGGATTTGTCTCTGAAGGTGAAAAACAAAAGGCTGAGTAGATAGTTGGCTCTAAGTGATCAATCTCAAGCCAGCTTTGTCAGAAATCCTTAATCACAGGAGAAGGGTGGGAAGAAAGGATATGATTATTTCTCGTTCCATTAGAGGTGAGAATGGCAAGGACCTCTCTTCTAACTCCTCTTGAGGGAATGAGGAGGGTTAGCAAAAGGAGAAGGGCTGGGAGCCCTGAGGTCTCCTGTAAGACCCCATATCTCACAGGCAAGAACTAAGAACTGGATTAAATATTTTAGTGGGATAGTTCTAAACCAGGATTAGCAAGCATAGCTAGGGTGTGAATTCCTGGAATCTGACTGGGACCCTGGCAGTGAAAGCTGGGATTGTTGAAAACCCAATTTAAGTGTTCGCTACTCAAGTTGAGAGTACAGGGCCAGGATAACTAGATCCCAGGACAGGCAGTTTGGCAGTGAGAACAAAAGGAAGAGACTGCGACCAGGGCGCCTAGATCTCTCTTGAGAGAAGGGTGAGTATTGAGAGGAAAAATGAGGATTAGGGGAACCCAGGAGGCTGGGTTCTGGAATAGCAGCAAGTCAGAATTCCAGGATCTCTGTCCACTCTTCTCTTCCTCTTCCCTCTATCAGGCAGAAGAGAGGGAAGGAAGGGGCTGGAGAAGTAGCCACATGGATACATTCAGGGCCAGACAGACACAGGAATGGTAGGGGAGAGAGGAATTTAGTGCTGCATTGGCCCTGGTGGGGGCTGGGAAGGGTCAGGAGGCTGGGGAGGGGTGGTGGGGGTCGGTCCCAGGGATGCACGACGCTGTCCTTTGCGGTGGCCACGTACACAGTGTGTATGACCACAGCCCTCTTCTTCCTCCTCCTCACTTTCCATGGAGCTCTCCCCAAAGGCCCGAGGTTTCTCATAAATACAGCAGCATTTTGATGAGTGGCGGCCCATGTGTTCATTGTCCACAGTGTCACTTGTCCATTCCACCTTTTTCTCTGGCTTCCGTTTCCGAAGTTTGATGGTAAGGCTCCGGTTCTCGGGCTCGGTTGTCACGGTAACCGTTGTCTCAGTGACGGTCTCGCTCAGCCCAGTCCCTGCCTCGGCCATGGCTAAGGCTCAGGAGAGGGACGAGAGGAGGAAGGGGGATGAGACACCCTTCCCTTTTTCTGTCTCTGAGGTCTAAGAGAAGCGGTATCGCATTCAGAGTGGTAGCCAGGATCCTCCACCTTCTTTTTTCCCCCCTCCTCCTGGGCCTCCGCTTCTCCACCCCTCAAAAGTTACATTTCTTTTTTTGAAATGGAGTCTTGTTCTGTCACCCAGGCTGGAGTGCAGTGGCGCAATCTAAGCTAACTGCTGCAATCTCCTCCTCCCAGGTTCAAGTGATTGTCCTGCTTCAGCCTCTCCAGTAGCTAGTATTACAGGCATGTGCTGTCATGCCCTGCTAATTTTTGTAAGTTTAGTAGAGACAGAGTTTTGCCATGTTGCCCAGGCTGGTCTCAAACTCCTGACCTGCAGTGATCCACCCACCGTGGCCTTCCAAAGTGTTGGGATTACAGGAGTGAGCCACCACACTGGGCCACCTAATGCTTGACTGACTTATCTGGATGATTGGTGACTGATTTCCCCTAAGAAGTCAGCCTGCAAGAGTCCTTTTTACACGTGTTGTAGATCAATTAATATGTATTAATAATTTAACACCCTTTACCACTCAAAAGTGTCCCAGATGAAGTCTGCATAGTTGAGGAAATGGAGGCTCCAGAATGGGCAAGTGATTTGCCCTAGGTCTTGTGGGTAGATAGATATGAGAAGTACGACCAGAGTTCAAATCAATATTTTATGTATTGGCCAGACTATTAGTCAGCGAACACAAATCAGATGTATATGTGACATCTCTATTTCTATGCAGCTCTCAGTATTTAAATTTTTTTTTAGGAGGTGTCTTGTGTAATTGGGAATTTTTTTGTACTCTGTTTTGAGTTTTTAAAACAATGTCAGGGGCTGGGTGCGGCAGCTCATGCCTGTAATCCCAGTACTTTGGGAGGTCAGGTGAAAGGATTGCTTGAGGCTAGTTCAAGACCAGCCTGGGCAATGTTATAAGACCGCACCGCTATAAAAAATAAAAATAAAAACTTAGCCTGGTGTGGTGGAACATGCCTGTAGTCCTAGCAATTCTGGAGCTGAGACAGGATGATCATTTGAGCCTAGGAGTTTGAGGCTGAAGTGAGCTATGATTGTGCCACTGTACTCCAGCCTGGGTGACAGAGTGAAACCCTCTTTAAAAAAAATGTCAAGGGTAGAGAGGAAGGAAACAGAACTGATACTTTCCTAATACCTTTTTTCCCCCTCTCTGTAGGCAAGGATTAAGCAATTGCCTGCCAGATTTCATCATTACAATGAATGTAAATCTGACACTTTACAGGAAGCTTATCAATTCTTCCCATTCCAGAAACTTGTGATACTTTCTCACAACATAGTGCAAACAGCTGAGTCACATGTTGTCCCTGAGAGTAGTCACCTTTCCCTCAGGCCATACACATGGAACCATTCTTTCTCCCTACAAGTCAGCCCATAATAGAGCCTTTGATTGAAAATCAAGATTTTGGTGTTCACTTGACAATATTTACTAAGAAGTAAATGACATAAGGTAGGTGACACAAAGGTATCTTTGGGAAATGGAAGGCTCTTGTCTGTCTGAAATTTTTGCAAGGAAACTTTATGTACCACTACACACATTATATCTCCAGATTTAAAATGAACTGCGGTTTTAGCGTTATCTAAACTTCTCTTCAGAAGGAGATCTAAAGAATGGGACTACTCTATATTTGGACACTTAACGTAGCTTGTTGTGCAGCTCACATTATTCTGGGAGAAGGAATTGTAAATCTGAGTAAAGAAGTTCCCAGAGCTGAATCTCACCCAGTACTCAATTTAGGAATACATTTTCACTTATGAGGTCAAAATGAGAGGGTAACAATTGTTGAAAGTAAGAAGGTCTTTAAATATAGCTTGCTTGGGTTAGTTTTTCTTAAAAACCGTATATGTGTATTACTGAATAACAGGAGTATTTTGGTTTTTAAAAACTTTTCAAATTCTCATTCATGCAGCAAGATATATTTTATGCCTATTATGTAAGCCTACTACTTGTTCTTGGAATGTAGATAAGCATTATTACATAATGCCAGGTACTTAAAATTGCTAAGAAATAAATTACTTATTTTACTAGGTGCCCTTTCATTTATGACATTCTTCTGATTTTTTGTTGTTAAATCTATTATTTAGTTAAAGCACAGGAGGGAATGGAATTAATAAGGAAGAAACATTGATCATTGCAGCTGATTAAGGATGGGGTGGTAATATGAAACTTTGAATCTCCTAAAAGCTGGAGATTTTCAAGAACAGTAATCTGGATTTATTCAGCTTTATATCTCAAGCTCCTGCTGCATAGTGGGTGTCCAATTAACGGTGAATATGAGAAAATTAAGTCCCTGGAGTCCCAGATGAATAATTTTTCTGAATCTTTAATGCTGAGCTTAAGGGCCACTTCCATCAGAAAGCCCTCTGTGGCTATCTAGCAAGTAGATTAAGACACCATCCTATATGTGCCTGTCTTAGTCTGTTTTCTGTTGCTTATAACAGAATACCTTAAACTGAGTAATTTATAAAGAAAAATAATTTATTTCTTACAGGGTGGAGGCTGAGCAGTCCATAGTCGAGGGGCCGCATCTGATGAGGGCCTTTCTTCTGGTGGCGACTCTACAGAGTCCCAAGGCAGTACAGGACATCACATGACGAGGGGCTGAGCATGCTAGTGTGGGTCTTTCTCTCTCTTATGAAGCCACCAGTCCCACTCCTATGATAACGCATGAATCCTTTAATCCATGAATGAATTAAGCCATTCATGAAGGCAGAACTTTCATGAGCCAATTACTTCTTAAAGGCATCACTTTTTAATACTGCCTTACTGGGGATTAAATTTCAGCATAAGTTTTGGAAGGGACAAACATTCAAACCATAGCAATTCCTAAATTATCTTAGCCTGCTGCAGCTGTTGTCGATTGACTATTTTGACAGACAGTGAGGATCAACTCTAGTACTCAGTGATGACTATGATTCCAACTGGCTCAAAATGGAAACATTCTTTCATTGCTTGTTTTCACAACTATTCCCCTATTGGGGAAAGTGCTGTGTCACATACTCAAACAGAGTTAAATGCTTTAGAATTGGCCTCCCCAGTAACCCTTTCCAGGGTTCTCAAAACTAGGCTTGGAAACTACTATATAAGAGGCCCACTGATAACAGAAGTTACCATATTTTTAGGTTGCCAGAGAGAGAATGAGAGTAGGAAAGAGAAACGATTAATTCTACCAGGCATTCTACAACGTAGGTTTTCACTGCTGTGTTCACATGCCTTATTCAGACTTCTTGTGGTGGTCAGTTGCTAGATGGTCTGTTGAAACTGCCTGCTGTTGTATACTCAAAGAGGTCTCATAGAGAGGTAAAATGACAACCTTGACCTTAATAACAGTTCCAATTTGCTGTAGTTGCAGTAACCTATGGTAATGATACTACATTGATCAATGACCTCTCTAGAGCTAAAGTTCAGTATAAGTCAGCCATTTATTTTGGACCTATCAGGTGATTCATTGCCATATAAATCAGCATATGTAGCTGATGTTAATAGCTTTCCATGGGAAAAATTATTCACAGAGCTTATTTTTAAAAAATCACTTTATTTCTTTCATTTTGCCATCTAAAACAAATTCCTTGAAATGGCCAGTGTCCAAAGTGGCTGTTACTACTTTTTAGCTGACCATAGAGCTTCAAGTCTGGGTTACGTGAAAATGTGTGGACGGACTTTTTTTGTTGTTGCTGAGCATCTTTTTAATGTGTCTGGTTCTAGAGATGGATACACTACCGAATAGCACAGACACAAACAGGTGATTGGAAAAGACAATATAGCATAATAAATGTTAATAAAAATGAGGAAATTACACAGTGTTATGAACTTCCCTCATTCTTTTTTCTAGCAAGTATTTATTGAGTACTAACTCTATGATAGACATCATTCTAAGTGCTGAGGATAAAACAAAGTGCCTGTTCTCAGTGGAGCTTATTTCTCTATATAACTGGTTCACCTGAGATCTGATTCTGCATTCCAAGATAGCTGGAGTGAAAGATTAGAATGAGGTAAAGAAATAGCGGGTAAATAAGAAAATGCCCTCCGGGGGTTATTAAAAAATATAGAGGCAAAGTCCTAGGGAAAGAAGAGAGCAAGGAACACGGTGAAAGGGAGATGAAGAGAGAACTCAATCTCTTTATCAAGAATTTTATTATTCTATTCCTTAAGCGTTATTCCTGCTTCTTAGGACAGACAGACTGTGTATAAGCCACCTCTGTATACCAACTCACACAATGCCTGTGGGGTTATAGTCTAATCCAGATTTATATGGCCAGATTTTTCACTTACTAATTTGTGGGATGCTAGGCAATTACTAGAATATCTTCAAGACTTAATTTCCTACAGCACTACCTCACAGAGTTGCTTTTTAAAAGTATTAATAGCTTACAGACAGTACTATCATAAGTGCTTCAAATATATAAATTCAACCCTCATAAGGATTCTGAGGTAGGTACTATTAGCCTCATTTCATGTAAGAGGAAACCGAGGCACAAAGAAGTCATATAGCTTGTTAATGGTTGTACAGCTAGGGTCTGGCAAAATCAGGAATCTTACCTTCATTTCCAGAGTCTGTGCTTCAACCACTGTTCACACCGTCATTAACAGCATATAGTAAGATTAGAACTAAATAGGATGCATACCACTGCAAAGTTCTTTCTCCCCTCCTTCTACTCCACTATTTGTTGAATATTTACTAACCCCTATGTTGTCCTGCAACTGTGACAGATAATGGAGAACAAGGGTGAACACAGCATATCTGGTTCTTGCCTTCCTGGAGGTTTTGGCCATTAAGCTAGTAACACTGTCTCCCAAGGTTCGCAGGTTTTTTCCTGTTTTCTCCTATTTCTCTATCTCTCCATCAGTACTCCAGCCAACCAATCTAAGATTGACCAGCGTGAGCAGAGAACAGGGTCTCCTGAAGGTCTGTGGCAATGGACAGGAGATTTATAGGGAAGAGACAGACTTTTCCCTGGGTTAGTGACTTTGTTTTCTCTCCGAACCTCCGCTTAAAATGGCGGGATTTGCACCAAGGCTCTTTTTCGCACTAACTTTCCATGATTATTCACCTTTCTCCCCACCCCCAAGGCGGGTAGGGCCTATCCCTGACCCGCGCGCGTTCGTGTGCTTGAGATGCATTTCCGCACCTGGATCCCCGGAGACTGTTTCCCCCGCGCTGAGTCTCCTGAATTCCCCCAGGCCTCTCCCTCGCGGACTCTGGCCCGCCCCTCGCACCCTGGCTCCGCGCCCGCAGTGGGTTGCCGCCCGGGGCCGAAGCTCCCGGAGCCCCCAGCCCTGGTTCACCAACCGTTGGGCGGGAGCCAGGCCCGGGCCTTTGACTGGCGGGCGGGGTCGTCTGCGCTCGGCCCCGTGAGCCGAAAAGTCTACCACGGGCCAATAAAAGGGAGGCAAAGGGTAAATCTGGAGGGCTGGGCTGTACGCATCGGTCACCCAGGCCAAGCGGGCGTCGGGGCCTGGGCACAGGCAGAGCTCGCGGCCCCGACCGCGGCCATTGTGCTTGGCTGCCTCGCCTCAAGGCCTGGTGAGCAGGGCAGCAATTGGAGAAACACCGAGAGCGCCACTGAAACGACATTCCCCTGCCCTCAGATATTGTGCTTTCCTGTGGTGAAACAAACAGAGAAAAGGTTTTGGCTGTTTCTGCGGCACATGAAGAGGACATGAAATAAAAAGAGTGGAGGCGACAGTCAGAAGACGCGAGCCTCTGCGCGCGCCCGGTCACGTGGGCCGCAGACACTGCATGGCGGCAGCCTGCGCGCCTCTGCGTCCCTGCCGGCCGGGCAGACCGGGCGCGCGCGCCGACGGGGCGGGCGCATGCGCAAGGGGGCGCGCCGCCTCTGCCCCGCGGCGAGGGTGTCTATGGAGAGGCGGCGGCCGCGGCTGCTGAGGCGGAGGCTGAGGCGGTGGCGATGGCGCCCTTTCCTGAAGAAGTGGATGTCTTCACCGCCCCGCACTGGCGGATGAAGCAGCTGGTGGGGCTCTACTGCGACAAGGTAACGGAGCGGCGAGCCTCCCGCTCTGGGCGGTGCGGGCGGAGATGGGGAGCGGGCCTGGTCCCTGGGGCGGCCTGGCCTGTGCCGCGCCCGCAGCCGCCTGCGCAGCTGTCAGCGCCGCTAGCTCCCGCAGCCTCCCCGCCCGCTGCGGGGCCCTCGCAGACACGGCGTCCCCGCCCAGCCGCCGCCTCGGACGTGCCCTCGGGGCGGGCGGCGTCCCCTGCCCGGCGAAGTCCCCTGCTGGGGGCTGGCGGCTGAGGAGGGGCGCTGCCGGGGTCACTGACCCTACTCCCGGCCCTGGCGCCGCGCTGGGCCTCCCGCTGCTGCCTCTAAGGAGAGCGGCCCTCCCTCCCCCGAAGCCCTCGGTGCCTGGGCCGGCCACCTGCGGTGGACTCCCATCCGCCCCGGGCAGTCGTCCCTGTCCCCTTCCCTCCCCCCGGGCCTGTTCGGGGTTCTCTGTGCAGACACCCACCCATCCTCGGAACCTCTCGCTGGCTTCCCGGCTGGAACTGCAGCGCCTCCCGGCTACCCGACGCCTTTTACCCCCAGTTTTTTTTCACTGGTTTGATTTGAGAGAAAAGCCAAGTTTAGAACTAAAGAACCTTCACTCTTCATGTGTCATTATCGTTTTCCTTGCAACTTTTATTGCCCTGGACACTTGCTGGATGTAGATGTTAAGACAGCATTTCTCTCTTGGAATTCTTTACATGGGCTAGAATAAAGGGGGGCCTCGGGAAAAGTTGCTTTAACTGTGAGAACCATTTTGGACTCGTAATTGGTACAGCGTAAGTTCAAGAGGCACTTTTGGGGATTTGTTTCAGGGCCCTTTGCTAATAATTTTTAAACAATTTTAACATTCCACATATTTGTCAGTTTATGTTGGGGAAAAGTCATGGATATCTGCAAACCTCAGACAGTCTTGTTTCTTGTAGAAATGATCTAACTAAATAAAGCATTCAAATGACGTTTGTTTAAGCATGGAAATCAACTTTTAGGAATTTTCAGAAATTACATAGCATTCTGCAGAACCATTGTCTACAGAAAAGAGGGGTGTCTCATAGCTCAGCAAGACAATTGTAGGATGCCCAGGGTGTTCACTGCTAGGCCACGCTGAAGATCAGCAATTTAAAGCAGTGACGTTGAATTTCAAATCTTAGCACTCCATCTTCTCCCTCCCTCCATTCTGAAAATTTAGAAATACCCAATTCTCATGGAGTTGGAAACACCAGGACTATCTAGCACAATGGTTTACAACCTTGGTTGCTTATTAGGCTGAACCTAAAAACTATTAGCAATCCTGATGTCTAGGTTAGGATTGCACCTAGGCATCAGGTGTAAATGATTAAAGCTCTCCAGTTGAGTGCAGTCGGCAGCTGAGGGTGAGAATCACTTAGTAGGAGAAGCATTAGGAATGGTTAAGCCATTAAGCAAAAGGATATATCCCTGAATTTTGTAGTTAGCAGTATTGTAGTGTTTTCATCCTCTATGGCATTTGAATTTAGTTCATTCAGACACCATTCTTAATAGCAGGAGAAAAAAACAGGTCTCAAAAATCAAAAGTGGAAGTTAAGACTAACAGAATCCAAGGTATTCTCCAGTTTAGACTGTGGAGAGGTTGTCTAGGATCACCTAAAATTTTATGGAACATTTTGTGCATGTGTTCATTTCCTAGGGGGTTTGTAGCTTTCATTGATTTCCAGTTGATTGTGACCTCCTAAAATAATCACAATTCAATTATTTGAAGATTAGGCTAACAAGCCTTATTTTAAAAATTTCAAGAAGTTAGTCACTCTTTTTATGTGTCTCTTCCTGGTGGTTGAGAATATTTGAACAAATTTTGAAAATGCAGTTGCTTTTTTTTTTTTTTTAACAAAATACCTGAGTCAAGTAAGATTCTTTTCAGTAATGTTCCCACTTGCGTAATAAGTTTAATGAAGCATTTTCAATTTGACATAGTGTAAGTCAAAATTATTACTAATTCTGAATTAATTAGATATAGTTAATGAGATTGTTGTATATGTTTATCAAGAAGATTAAAAGTCCAGTTTTCTGAACTGAGACCGAGGCGATTTAGGAAAAAAAAAAAAAACTGCATAGGAATTTTACATCCAGATTTCTTCTTGATACTGATAGCCAGTGGAAATCTCTCTCAGGATGTCCTTTGAGAGCTAGAGTGGAAAATAAGTATTTTGTAATGGTTCAGTAGTTTTAAAGGAATTAAAGGAGGAGTACCTTGTTTGTTTTTATTCATTTGTCATCTCTAGTTTTGCCATCATTTTTTGGTTGTGTAGACTAAGGATATCCCACCAAACACAACTTACAATAAAACTATACAAAATGAAAGCAAACTAGTTTTTATACTCAAACTTGAAAGGTACAAAATAGTTATTTCACTGTACTCTGTAGTTCAAATTTGGGCTATGAATGCCCAGTTATTATAAAGAAGTCAGTTACTATTTTCAATATTGAACTTCTCAAGTACAGTATGTTTTAGAAGCATCCATTTATTTCCTAGCATCAAGTAAACCACTTACATGCTTAATGTAGTTAGTATAATGCACTCCGAAGTACTCTTAGGAGACTTTATTTATTTTTTAGGTATAAAGGTGATTAGTTAGGATGAGAAAATAAAATAACAAATTTTCAAATGCTGACAAATATATGTTAGGCCATTTTAAATATTGCTATGTAATACCTGATTTAATACTTTGTCCATGGATTTCGTTTTACATTTGTAAACAGTTTTATGGAAAGGTTTTTCTCCTTTGTTATGCGGACAACAGTGCTTTGAGTTATGTAAAGACAAAGTATTTCTGTTTTATAGCTGGGGAGTTACAGGCCTAGATTAGCTAGGCCAAGGTTACGTAAGCAGCTAGTGGTAGATCCAGATGGAAACCCAAGTCATTGTTAGGATTCCTAGTTTAATTTTCTTTATATTAAACTATAGTAGTTTCTTATTTTTTTGGTAACAATCTGCTAAAAACTCTCTTGCTAATTCCCAGATTCTTTTCAAACTGGGATGATTTTAGTAAATATTTATATCCAATGACATCCTTTTTCCATTTTATTTCAGTGTCTCAGTCTTTTCTCCAATTCTCCAAGGATAACTCCGTTAATTATGACAGTGAGCATTGGTGTTTCTACCATCTACTCTGTAGTAGCTTGTGTTGGCAACGTGACATGTGGTCTGTACTCTCAAAAAAATGTATAGTCCAGTATGTAGTAACATCTATGCTAGGATAGAAATCCAAATAGAGTATAGTGGGAGCAAAGGAAGTTACATGGTAAGTTCCACATTATAGTGTCAGGAGTGGTCTCTTTGAATTGATTTCTGAGAGAAGAGTAGGTGGTCGTTGTAAGGATGTGGTTAGTTCAGAAATTCCCAGGCTTATATATAAACCAGTTATTAAAAACTCAAGTGGTGGAGGCCTTAAGGTGTGCCTAAATTTTTCAGGTAAGGGTATTAAAAGTGCTATCTACTTTTATCGTTTTATACAGGTAGAATATTTTATGACCCAAAACTGTTAAATGGGAAGAAGCTTAGAGTAATTTGAATATATTCTTTTTTAAAAAATGAATGAATACAGCTTTATGGTCAGTTCCCCCCTCCCTCCCATTTCTCCGCATACCTGTAACAATTTATTGACTGGCATTTGAGAAGATTGGCTTAGTGGAGAAATTCTTATTGAATTGTGAGCTATGGAAGAAAGAAAAGGGAATTTAATGAGTTCTTACTACATGCCTACATTATTTCTTTTAATCTTCACAAGATCTCTATAAGACAAGTATTATCCTTCATTTAAAGTTGAGGAAACAGTCTTAGTGGTTAAATAACTTACCCAACTCATTCAACTAGTAATTAGTAGAGCCTGAATTTTAATCTTAGGACTTTTTTTCCTTTCTGAAGCCCATGGGTTTTGCATTACCTTACCAGATTGGCTACTTATTGGTAGCTCCATAATTTTATGCAAAACAGTTTACCTGTGGGTCATTGTTTTTTCCATCTCTAAATTTGATCAGATACTAAGATTTAATCAAGAGAGTATAAGTCTCTCTTGATTAAATTAAAGGATTGTTCAGGTATGTAGACAAAGTAAAAATGTATTTGGGGAAATAACATTTGTGTTTTTGTTATGCTGTTTTCATATCTATTTTTGATCATAGTGTATTGTCTTTAAGTGACACACTACTTCTGATAATCAGTTTGAAATCAGCCTTTAATACTTTATTTAGATTGTAGAATGTTTGAGACAGAAAATCAATTATAGGCCAGGCGTAGTGAGTCACGCCTGTAATTCCAGCACCTTGGCAGGCCAAGAGAGGTGGATCACGAGGTCAGGAGCTCAAGACCAGCCTGGTCAAGATGGGGAAACCTCGTCTCTACTAAAAATAGAAAAATTAGCAGGGTGTGGTGGCAGGCACCTGTAATCCCAGCTACTTAAGAGGCTGCGGCAGAGAATAGCTTGAAGCCAGGAGGCGGAGGTTGCAGTGAGCC
This sequence comes from Alouatta palliata, assembly GCA_004027835.1. Classification (NCBI taxonomy): domain Eukaryota; kingdom Metazoa; phylum Chordata; class Mammalia; order Primates; family Atelidae; genus Alouatta; species Alouatta palliata. The sequence goes on from PVKV010001243.1 coordinate 208,916, forward strand.
GAGATCTCACCATTGCAATCCAGCCTGGTTGACAGTGAGACTCCGTGTCAAAAAAAGAAAAAACAAAAAAAGAAAATCAGTTATAAATCCTTTTAAAATGTGGATGATACCATGTTACTATTTGTTTATTATGTGTAATATAAGTTCTTTGTTGAATTTGTGGGGCATCAGAGTATATAACTTTATAGGTCACTAGGAACCTTCATATTTTACTGTAGAAGAGTGCTCTTCAAAATGTGTCCTGTGACTTAGTAGTAAGTCATAAATCTGTTTTGTGGGTCAGAAACAGATTAAAAATTTAAATGGAAAAGGAAATTTTAGGGTACGTTACAGATTAGAGAGGAAAATATTGCTCCCTGAGATTTGTTTGAAGTGTTTGTGATGTGTGTGAATCTGGATTTCACTGTATTTCATACTAAAGGTCACGGTTAACAGTGTTTGAAAAACAGTTTTCTAGAGCAGCATTTCTTAACCAAAGCGCTATTGACATTTTGAGGCAGATGATTCTTTGTTACGGGGGTTGTTTTGTGTGTCGTAGGATGTTTAACCACATCCCTGGCCTTTATCCACTAGGTGTCAGTAGTACATTTCCATTGGTGACAACCAAACCTGCCTCCAGATCTTTCCCTTTCTCTCTGGGGAATGGGTACGAGGGGGTGGCAATATTATTGGCTTGGTGAGAACTGTTGCTTTAGAGCAAGTGTTCAGACAGTTTACTCTCTTAGATCTGAAAAGATATCTTTATGAATGGGACTAACATCGTATCTGTAGAAAAGTCATAAATGTTAGAGTTTTAGGGACTTGGTCTCAGTTATTTACTAGTTGTATGATTTGGGGTAAAATTTCTTACTGAGCCTCTGTTTTTAGTCTGTAAAATTAGGATTTTAATACCTACTTGTTAGATTGTTTTAAGAATTAAATACATAACAATACTAGCGTAGTTCCTCACACCTCATAGGCTTCAGTATGTCTGAGAAATTATTAGTGTTCAAGTTATTTTTTTCTCACTAAAGTCTATATGTGAAGGCAAACAGAAATTTTAAAAACTATTCTTATATACAGATTTCAAAAAAGTTAAATTGTGTATATTCTGGTTATTGTTTTAACTGCTAAATTTACTAACTTTAGGTACCAGGTTACAAAACATTTGCACTTCTCATGTGGAGAAAAACTGAGTTGAGTATTATCTTTAATGACTTTTCTCTCTGTTGCTCTTATTTTTGTTTTTGTTTTTTGTTTTTTTTGGCTTTGTTTTCACTTCATCAAATCAACAAATGTGTTGAGGATTTAATAGAGATAAAGATCTTATTTCTTCAACCTGTTGTACGAACTGTTTTATATTCTCCACCAAGAATGTAATTTAATCTGTTGATCTGTTGATCATTTTTTTCCCGGGTTTATTGATGTATAATTGACAAATAAAAATTGTGTATATTCAAGGTGTACAATGTGATAGTTTGATATAAATGTCCATTGTATAATGATTACTGAAATCAAATTAATCAACACATCCGTCACCACAAGTAATTACTCTTTGTGTGGAAGTGATAAGGACACACAAGATGAACTCTCAGTAAATTTCAAGTACATAATACAGTATTATTAACTATGGTCACTGTACTGTGCCTTATATCCCCAGAACATGCTCATTTTAGAACTGAAAGTTAGTGTTCTTTGATCGGCGTCTCCCCATTTTCTCTATCCCCTACCTCCTGGCAACTACCTTTCTACTCTGCTTCTATGAGTTCTGCTTTAGATTCCATATGTAAATGAGGTCATACACTATTTGCCTCTCTGTATCTGGCTTATTTCACTTAGATGTTTTCCAGGTTCATCTATGTTGTTGCAAATGACAGGATTTCTTTTTTTTTATTACTGAATAATATTTCATTGTATATATCACATTTTCTTTATCCATTTGTGGGCAAGCCAGGCATTCAGGTTGGTGCCGTATCTTAGTTATTGTGAATAAAACTGCATTGAACATGGGAATGCAGACATCTCTTAGAGATACCAAGGTTATTTGCTTTGAACATATACTCAGGAGTGGAATTACTAGAACTTATGAAAATTACATTTTTAATTTTTTTGAGGAACTTCCGTACTGTTTTCCATAATAGCTATGCCAGTTTCTTTCTAACGATATTTTATTTTGGTCTGAATACAGAATTAATAACAGAAAAGCCTACTAAAGAAGGCTTACAGATGCCTAGGTAGGGCTTATATTCTGTGTTCTTTATATTAACTTATTAAATTATCACAGGTAGCCAGGCACAGTGGCTTGTGCCTGTAATTCCAGCAACTCAGCATGCTTAGTAAGGAGGTTAGCTTGAAGCCAGAACTTTAAGACCAGCTTGATCAACATAGTGAGACCTATCTAAAAAATAAAAAAGTAACTGGGTGTGGTGGTGCACACTGCACCTGAAGTTCCAGCTATTCAGGAGGCTGAGGCCAGCAGGTGGATCACTTGAGCCCAGGAGTTCGAGGTTGCAGTGAGCTATGATCATGCCACTGTACTCCAGCCTGGGTGACAGAGCAAGACTCTGTCTCAAAAAAAAAAAAAAGAATCCTCGTAAGAATTCTGTGAGGTGGTTAATATTATTAGCCCTGTTTTACAGATGAAGAAATTGAGATACAAATAAATGTAATGACTTGCTGACAGAATGGATTTGTGGATTTATACGTAGACTCTATCTGTAATTTGGAGTCTCTTTATATAGTTAATACAGCTCTCAGTTTGTGGCATGAAACTAATCTTTACCTTAATGTGTTATTAAATCTAAAATAATTTCTAATAGTCTAATGAGAATATATGCAAAATTTCCCATATGTCTTTTAAGATTTTTTTTCCTAACTCATGTTAGGGCATTACAGTCTTCCCTTGGTATCCTCCTATTTTGTGGGAGATTGGTTTCAGGACACCCATGGGTACCATACTCCATGGATGCTCAAGTCCCTTATGTAAAATAGCATAGTATTTGCATGTAACTTATACATATCCTCCTATATGCTTTAAATCATCTCTAGATTACTTTTAATACGTAATGCAGTGAAAATGCTATGTATATAGTCGTTATATTGTTTAAATTTTTATTGTTTTTTTTCAATATTTTCTTTTTTTTGAGATGGAGTATTGCTCTGACGCCCAGGCTGGAGTTCAGTGGCACAGTCTCAGCTCACTGCAACCTCCACTCCTGGGTTCAAGTAATTCTCCTGTCTCAGCCTCCCAAGTGGCTGGGACTGCAAGTGCACACCACTCCCGGCTAAGTTTTGTGTTTTTGGTAGAGACGGGGTTTCACCATGTTTGTCAGGCTGGTCTCGAACTCCTGACCTCAGGTAATTTACTCGCCCTGGCCTCCCACAGTGCTGGGATTATAGGCGTGAGCCACCACGCCTAGCCTTTTTAATATTTTCAGTCCACAATTGGTTGAATCTATGGCTTCTGTATCCCCACGCAGGCTGACTGTGTTTACTTTTTGCCATTAAGAAAATGATATCTAGCATTAATGCTTTCTTTTGATTTGTGTTTTGCTTCTACTAAGGCTATTTTTAAGGTTTTTTTTTTCTTCAAAAAATGATACATGATAGTATTTGCAGAGATTAGCCACTAATGGATTTTATTGTAATCTTGTTTGTGGGGCATTTTTGATTTTAAAAAAATGTGTAATGTGGGTTTAACCAAATCTATCCTGTGTTTTTTGTGTGGCTTAAGAGCCAAACATCACTTTTACATTTTTAAATAGTTGGACAAAATCAACAGAATAGTATGTTGTAACGTGAAAATTATGTGAAATTTGAATTTCAGTATCTATAAATTTTTGTGGAAATATAGCTACACTCATTCATTTACACATTGTCTGTGACTATTTTTGTGCTTCAACAGGTGAGTTAAATAATTGCCACAGACTACATGGCCTGCAGAAGTTAAAATATTTATTATCTGCCCTTTACAGAATAGTTGCCAATCTTTGCTCTAGATTACTTATGTATTGCAGTTAACTGTTCATTGTCTTATTTGCCTTCACTGGAATGGAAACTCCATAAAGGCAAGAAATCTTTGTTTTTTTCATTGATATATCCTAAGTACCAAAGAACAGTGCCTACCTCATAATAGCTATTCAGTAAATATTTGTATAGAGTGAAAAATGTATAAATTTATAAAAATGAATATTTCATTTTCAAAATGATACTAGCTAACGTTTATTGACGTTTATCCAAAACACGTTTACCAACAACCGTGTGAATTACAGATGTTTTATTATACCCATTTAACATCAAGGTGAAACTAATATATTAAGAAAGAAAGTAATTTACCCAGGGTTACACAGTTAAATTATGGTAAAACTGGTATCCGATCCTAGAGAAATCTAACTTTAGAATTGGTTCACTGTAAGTGACTCTTAATGCCTAATCCATACTGCCTTTTATAGAAGATAGTTAATTCTGTTATGTATAGTAGGAATAGTTTTGTTTTAGGAGCTTCTATGTCATTTGTTTTGATGCTGTGTCATCAGACTATTTATTCCTGCTGAGAGCAGGCAATAAGACAGCTTAGACTCCATTCCATTTTAGTTATACTAGATACTTCAGAAAGCAAGTCTAGGAAGTATGGTGTTAGTAGCTTTTCCCCTTTCATCTGCATGTCTGTTGCATTTAACCTAATCAAGTTTCCTTCTTTAGAGTTTCCCCCTGCCTGTATTTAGCATACATATAGAGTAATGCAATTTTAGATTTAGGAGGGGCGTGGTTTAATCTCTTCTATTTAAAGAAACTGATTTGTGCACGCATCATTTTTCTGTATCACCAAGCCCTTCACAGTGCAAACCAGCGTCTTCCTGGCCTAGTGTACTTTTTATTATACCGTTCTAACTTGTTAATTTATTAATTTCCTTTATTTGTACTTTAATATAACCAAGTGTAAAGGAAGTAACATGCTGTGTGCAAAAGTGAATAGAGATGTATTTGAATATTTTTATTTGTGCATATTTGCACATATTTATTACTATTTTCTTTTTAAATTTTTATTCAGCTTTCTAAAACCAATTTTTCCAACAACAACGATTTCCGTGCTCTTCTGCAGTCTTTGTATGCTACTTTCAAGGAATTCAAAATGCATGAGCAGATTGAAAATGAATACATTATTGGTTTGCTTCAGCAACGCAGCCAGACCATTTATAATGTACATTCTGACAATAAACTCTCTGAGATGCTTAGCCTCTTTGAAAAGGGACTGAAGAATGTTAAGGTAAGTTGCAAAGATGGATATTTAACTATCAAAACTTGTGCCATCTGCTGGTATGTCATTGGCAAAACCTGTCACCATTTTATAGTAAATTATGTAATGTTGGAAAAAAATTATTTTGTCATTCCTTAAAGATGGTGAGGAAGATATTTAAGAAGAACTGCAAGGGGGAGTTTGCAGTAGGAGAGAGAGATCAGGCCCAACATTGAATATAGTAAGGATGAGTAGGGATTTATATCCAAGGAACAAAATGAGAAGAGTGGATGGAAAATTACTGAGGAAACATCAAGGCCAAGGGGATTCTTGCTAAGCTAGCTATAAGATTATTGCTAAAGACAGGAGGATAATAATATATTTAGGAGTGAGAAGTTTGATCAGATGTAGAAAGTGATTGGATAACCAAGGGTGAGAGATTTTCACTAAACCAATTCAGCAGGAGTTTTGCTGAAACTGGACTAAGCAGGACAGTGACAGTTTAAGTTCAGGCCTAAAGTTGAGAAGAAGGCTCAGAGGAGCCTGACTCAGGTTTGGTGAGAGTCTTTGTCAGTTACCTCTTTATTACTGTTTAATAAAATTTTATAATGAATACTACTCACCAAGTCTTAAAGCTGTTTTTGTAAGTTGAAGTTTTAATTATCATAAAATTTTTACATTCTGTTAACATTTGCTGAATTCTTAAAGAAAAACTGTCAATCCAGTTAATGGTGTTCAAAGATATAATTATTACTTAGAATGAATAAACTCTTTGATTTTATAAATTTTACTTGTTTTAGAATTGAATGCTAGCCAGGCATGGTGGCTTACACCTGTCATCCCAGTACTTTGGGAGGCCAAGGCTAGTGGATCACTTGAGGTCAGGAGTTCAAGACCAGCCTGGCCCACGTGGTGAAAACTTGTCTCTACCAAAAATATAAAAATTAGCCAGGCATGGTGGCAGGCACTTGTAATCCCAGCTGAGGCAGGAGAATTGCTTGAACCTGGGAGGTGGAGATTGCAGTGAGCTAAAGATATTATTGGGTATAGTTTAGGATAATAATACAGAGATTTTCTTCTCAATTATATTTGTATATTATAGGATTTTGAAATTTGATCTTAGTTTATTTCCCTTCTGGCTTGATGAAGCGTAAGCTTAAGTTACAACTCTGTTAAGCCACCATGTGCTGTTCACCTAGAGATTTATGTTCTAGAAAGACTGTTCTGCAGTTTAGGGAGGATGGATTAAAGATAAAAGACTAAAGGTGGAAGACTATTATTAAAAAGTTCTAATAGTTTCTGGAAGAATACTCAGCTGCTTGGTGGGGAGGTATGGGAGGTTTGGTAGGGGTAGGATACTAGATATAATATTAATAGAAGGGAGATTTACTTTTTTATGAATAATCTTTTATATTCTTTGAATTTGGTATCGTATTATGTATTGCCACATGAATACATCTTTGGTAAGATCTGAACTAAAGTCATGACTAGTGGAAGTAAAGGGGAGGGGATCAGATTTCAGAATTATGTAGGAAATAAAATTGATAAAATGTAGTGATTATACTTAAAAGGAGGAAGAAAGAAGAAAGAGAAAAGAAATAAAAATGAGGATTAGCCTGACTTTCTAGAGTATATAGAAGAGGGTCAGGAAAGAAAAAGATTCAGTCTTGACAGGTTAGGTTTGAACTGCTTGTGTAATCTACACAGGCATTTATTAATAGGAGGTGGTAAAGATGGATTTCATGGTCAGAAGAGTGACCCAGTGTGAAAAAGCAAATTTGATTGTTATTATTAGTATCTAAGTAGGAATGGAAGCCACGTGGATATGCTTAGGGAAAATGTGTAGAATTCTAAGAGAAGAGGACATTGCATTGAATATAGGGAAGCAGTTGAATAAATTAGTTCTGGAAAAAGAGACCAGAGAGGACTTAACCGAGATAAAATATTTTCATATTTTAAAAGTTTTCATAGAATGTGCGCGGTGGCTCATCCCTGTAATCCCAGCACTTTGGGAGGCTGAAGTGGGCAGGACACTTGAGATCAGAAGTTCGAGACCAGCCTGGCCAACATGGTGAAACCTATCTCTACTAAAAATACCAAAAACAATTAGCTGAATGTGGTGATGTGCACCTGTAGTCCCAGCTATTCGGGAGGCTGAGGTGGGAGAATCACTTAAACCTGAAGTTGCAGTGAGCCAAGATTGCGCCACTGCATTCCAGTCTGGGTGACAGAGCAAGACTTGTCTCAAAAAGAAAAAAAGTTTTCATTCTGTGAATTTTCCACATGCTTTGAGAGGGCTGATACAAAAGTGGGGAGATGTGATTTTAGGTTATGAGGACAAACTTTGTAGCTCCTTAGAATTTCTCAGAATTAGAATTATTTACTTCAAGATGTAGTGAGCACCTTGCCTTTAGAAGTGTTGATATTAATATATATTACCTAATGTCAGGATTTTTTTTTTTTTTTTTTTTTGAGACCTTGTCTTTAGAAGTGTTGATATTAATATATATTACCAGGCCGGGCGCGGTGGCTCACGCCTGTAATCCCAGCACTTTGGGAGGCCGAGGCGGGTGGATCACGAGGTCAAGAGATCGAGACCATCCTGGTCAACATGGTGAAACCCCGTCTCTATTAAAGATACAAAAATTAGCTGGGCATGGTGGCACCTGCCTGTAGTCCCAGCTACTCGGGAGGCTGAGGCAGGAGAATTGCT